>JAHPZR010045345.1:0-23680 GCA_019787425.1 Platygyra sinensis | reverse complement strand
GAACTATCTTGATCAATTTGTGAACAGGGAGATATTTTTTAAAAAAATATCATCCTGCCACCATTATTTCAGCTACTTTCTAGTATTTTGCTTACAAAATAGAAATTTTCCAATCCAGCACACAAGGTTTCTACAGTTACTGGGAAATTTTTCTAATCAGGAGACAAAGTGGTTATTTCAAGGTGCACAACAGAACAATGGCATCCAAACACTGCAACATGAACTATGATGTCACATTTCCTTTTACAATGGGGTACAAGAGAAGCTATCCTGACACTTTCGTTCACAGAAATGGCAACCACATGGAACTGCCAATTACACTTTCCAAAATGTTGGTTAACATCCAGCAATTTTTCTTTGAACATTTTGACCCACTGAATCATTCACCCTTAGAAGACACCTAAAAAGGTCTGTAATACTTCACTGAGGGTTCAGCTGAGGGCTAAATAAGTTTTAAATGGCTAGAATTTGTTTTTATACAATATACAAAATTATTACTTTTTTATGGTAGAAAAATTTCTTGACCAAGCAAATAAACTTCCTTCATCAACAGCTGGATTCCAGTAGATATTCAAACTTGACACCATTTTGGGTAAGCCTTGTGACATAGTACTCCAGCTGCTTAAGTAACAAGCTAAATGTTGGTCTTGCAGTTGGACTTGGTTCCCAGCAATTTTTCATTAAGAAATATCTGGAAGAAGAACACAACAAGAATAAATACCATATCTTGTTTCATAATATAACACCAAAATAACCCTGTTACTATAAGATGTCTTGATGAAAATGTTGCAAAACTAAATTGTAACCCTGAAATCTTGACTAACAGAACAGCCTACTTTCTACAATAATCAAGATTTTTTTCTCCTAACTGTATAACAAACCACAATATTATGACAGCCCGTTAATTTCAAGTAGACTGGCTAATTAGAGTTATGTTTGTAAATGGTATAGACTATATAAACTTGTTTGAGCCAGACAAAGTAGTGAATGGGTTGTCCAGATATTGCTAAAATGATTGTCATAAACAAGGAAGTTGAAAGTTCGGGGGACTTAAGTGGTTCCAAGTTCGATTGACTGGATGTTTGAAGAAAAAATTCAAATGTATCCATTGCCACGTTAAGTTGTAAATGACAGCAAAATGTTCGTCCGAATTTAGTGTTGCTGTTGCCTTGGAAATAAGGAATTACAATTAACTGCTCAGGGGAAAGACCTCGCAATGAAACAGTATTTTGGGTTTCAGGGTGATTTTAACGACATTGTGGTAATAATCTTGAAAGATGTCCAAAACAATGAAGTCCAAGAACATTTTTTTTGAAATATCCTTTCATCCCGACAAGTATTCAGAATTTTATTTCAGTTTCATCTTCCTGTATCCCGTGTGCCTAACAAAAGATACTCGTGGCTAGGACAACTACCTACTTCAAGTGAAACTTTATTTAGGCAGGGTGGCCCCATCATCCAAAACTGTCTAGAACACCAGGGTATTGCAAGTCTATGACTCAGCCTGAGGTCGGGGAACATTCCATGGAGGTTTTAAAAGAAGCTGGATATACACAAACAGAAATTCAAAAACTGATAAATGATGGTGTGGTTGATCATCTTAACCTGAAGTCCTCCCTCTGATGATATTGTTTAGATCATGATCACTATTTAAAATGCAAGCCTAACTGGCAAGGAGACATTCTGGTTCTGTAGACTAATTTTTATTTTCCAAGTATCTCAAGGATCTTAAAATACACTTATTTAAGGGATGCAGTACTGGACAACTGAATATAGAAGAGTCTTAAAACCTGTATATACCGTTAACTACATAACAAATGTTCCTTGAAAGATTGCAAGCATTCTTTTCTATCCTTAACAGAACCTTGTTTCTCTTGTGTGAGGAGTTAGGGATGATGGGGCCACCCTGCCTAAATAAAGTTTCACTTGAAGTAGGTAGTTGTCCTAGCCACGAGTATCTTTTGTTAGGCACACGGGATACAGGAAGATGAAACTGAAATAAAATTCTGAATACTTGTCGGGATGAAAGGATATTTCAAAAAAAATGTTCTTGGACTTCATTGTTTTGGACATCTTTCAAGATTATTACCACAATGTCGTTAAAATCACCCTGAAACCCAAAATACTGTTTCATTGCGAGGTCTTTCCCCTGAGCAGTTAATTGTAATTCCTTATTTCCAAGGCAACAGCAACACTAAATTCGGACGAACATTTTGCTGTCATTTACAACTTAACGTGGCAATGGATACATTTGAATTTTTTCTTCAAACATCCAGTCAATCGAACTTGGAACCACTTAAGTCCCCCGAACTTTCAACTTCCTTGTTTATGACAATCATTTTAGCAATATCTGGACAACCCATTCACTACTTTGTCTGGCTCAAACAAGTTTATATAGTCTATACCATTTACAAACATAACTCTAATTAGCCAGTCTACTTGAAATTAACGGGCTGTCATAATATTGTGGTTTGTTATACAGTTAGGAGAAAAAAATCTTGATTATTGTAGAAAGTAGGCTGTTCTGTTAGTCAAGATTTCAGGGTTACAATTTAGTTTTGCAACATTTTCATCAAGACATCTTATAGTAACAGGGTTATTTTGGTGTTATATTATGAAACAAGATATGGTATTTATTCTTGTTGTGTTCTTCTTCCAGATATTTCTTAATGAAAAATTGCTGGGAACCAAGTCCAACTGCAAGACCAACATTTAGCTTGTTACTTAAGCAGCTGGAGTACTATGTCACAAGGCTTACCCAAAATGGTGTCAAGTTTGAATATCTACTGGAATCCAGCTGTTGATGAAGGAAGTTTATTTGCTTGGTCAAGAAATTTTTCTACCATAAAAAAGTAATAATTTTGTATATTGTATAAAACAAATTCTAGCCATTTAAAACTTATTTAGCCCTCAGCTGAACCCTCAGTGAAGTATTACAGACCTTTTTAGGTGTCTTCTAAGGGTGAATGATTCAGTGGGTCAAAATGTTCAAAGAAAAATTGCTGGATGTTAACCAACATTTTGGAAAGTGTAATTGGCAGTTCCATGTGGTTGCCATTTCTGTGAACGAAAGTGTCAGGATAGCTTCTCTTGTACCCCATTGTAAAAGGAAATGTGACATCATAGTTCATGTTGCAGTGTTTGGATGCCATTGTTCTGTTGTGCACCTTGAAATAACCACTTTGTCTCCTGATTAGAAAAATTTCCCAGTAACTGTAGAAACCTTGTGTGCTGGATTGGAAAATTTCTATTTTGTAAGCAAAATACTAGAAAGTAGCTGAAATAATGGTGGCAGGATGATATTTTTTTAAAAAATATCTCCCTGTTCACAAATTGATCAAGATAGTTCAATGATAATTCATCTCAACTTAGAAGAAGAATGTCTTTGGCATGTACTTTTTCATCAGCCTTTTTCAAATTGACCTTTGATCAATTAGGTTTTTGGTAGACAAGAACTTTTGTGGTTATTCTTTACATGATTCTTTCTCTGTAAATTGTCAAATTATTGTTATAGCACATATTTAACTTCTTTTATGTATCTTATTTAATCAACACTAATTGTCCTTACAATGTAATTTGTGATTCTGTGAAACATTTGTTTAGTGCACTATTTGTTATGAATGGGTGTACAACAACTTCAGGGTGGATTTTAAGAAGATGTTGATAGACTTTGTTGTGTCCTTATGTTGGAAGTTTTATTCTGTAATTTAAATTCTGTGGAGGGCATTTTGAGAGCATACAATATTTCTAAAGTCAACTACTAAAGAAAACATTTACAAAAGTAATACCATATTATATTTGTAAAAAGAGGTATTTTTGTATGAATGAAGTCTCAAATTGATGCAAAAACCATGTCGATGCTATTTGAAGCACTTTTTCAAGAGTATTTAATTAACTTTCTGTCACGTATACTAACCCTTCTGAACTCTAGCAATTCTGGATGGGCCTGGCTTTAGTGGAACATTAGTGCTTTTAATGCATAGGTAGACAAAACCACAGCAAAAACCCATTGTAAATTGAAAAAGTTCAGGTTTGTGTTAGCATTGATCTAGGAACAATGTTTAAGTAAGATTGCTATAACTGGATGGCATTAAAATATTAGTGGTGTTAGTGGCTGCAACATTAATGTTAATCTGTATATAGTTGAGAATTATTAAAATATTATTTCAAGTACCGTTCCATTAGGTATGTTATATTGAGCTGTTACACTATGTTCTGTGTAATATTGGTATGTGACAGCTTGCTGTTCACATGTAATAGGAGTTAGCCATGTAAACTGCAAGCAGTTCCTATATTTTTGCTAAATTAATGTTGCTCCAAGTTAGTTTTGGAATCAGTTTTCTTCAATCAAATTTTATATTTTGTAATTCCATACTGATGGGTTGTTTTTCTAGACTTTGCTAATTTAGTAAGGTTGGTCAAAAGATAAAACAAAACACAAATTAGCATAATATGTACCATTTTGCTGTACATTGTAGACAGCTTATTACATTCTTTCATTATTTTGTTTTGGTGAAAAGTAATAATTTGTTGACAGAGAAGTTATGTCACTTGCTTAAAACATACTGTAAATCTGCAACATGTAAATAATTAAATAGATTTTAAGTTTTCTAAAGAATACTGCAGTTTTTGCAGTTAAAAATACTAGTAATTAATAAAATATCAGAATTTTCGGATGTAAATAGTGATTTCAAGGTGATAATGTCATTGGATGGTGCCTCCTCCTCCTAAAATGCAGGTAGTGAATTGAGAATTTGAATTGACAAGGAAAAAAGGATTGCTAAAAGATCACTTTTGAGGTAAAATAGTTTACCAGGTAAATCAAAATTTAAAAAGTGGTAATTTTTTGTTATGTATTACAGTGTTGTTTATTGTTGGTCTAAGAGTGCTCTTCTAACATTCCTTGTTGTTATTAGTTTATTACAATGAAACATTTCTTGACATTGCTTAATGCAAATAATGGTGATTTTACAAAAGCCATTGTGAAAGGGGTGTTGTAGAATCTCACTGCTTGCTTATTTTAGAAGGTTCCATTACTCAGTGTTTTTGTCTTGTTGGTTATCTGAGGTAATGTTATATTACATTTTAAGAGGTTTAAATATAACTTGCCTTAATAATATTTGCTACAGTTAGAATTTAAGCAAGTGACCTAATGTTAGATGGTTAATTTAAATATTATTATTATTATAGTAACGGTTATGCATGTTCTAAAAACAATTTCGAACCTTTGATCTATTTCTTTGTAAATACACTTTTCTAGTACAGCATTTCATTGACAACATGTAATGTACATTGTCTTTCTTAGCCGAACATTTCAAACCAGTATCCCTTGTCGCTGTTAGCTGGGCATTGTAAATACATTGCTTACACCTGTCAGTAAATAAAATTGTTTAACCAAACGTTTGACTGCTTCCTCTTCATTTCCGAGTTGGTCTTTACTGCTTTGAAAACAAGTCGTGGTGCGTATTATTTTATTTTTTTTTATTAATTTATTTTTAAACTCGGGTTGATGAGGCTGATTAGGCCCCTAGCAAATACATGCTAATATACCGAGAAAAGTAAAATTAAAAATAAATAAATAAAATAAATGCATACATACATGATCAATTAGTAACTAACAATCTAACTATATCAATAAATATACAATCCTAAATCTTAAAATTATTACAATGAATCATATAAATCTGTACGTTACAAATGTAGTTCTCTCACAGCCTTCTAAAATTCCTTAAGGATTTTCGTTGAACGCAATTTATCCGTTAAAGAATTCCACACTTTGGCACCAATGAAAGCTGTAGATTTTAGGCCAAAGTTTGAAGTTTTTTTACGTGGGACGACTAACTTGTTGGTACCTCTCAGGCACTTCACATTATTGCGTGCGACGAACAAATCACTAATATATCCCGGTAACATACCGTTTACAGCTTTAAAAATTAATATGGCAATGTCCTGTAGGCGACGATTGGACAAAGTTAAGCCGTAGTCATCATCACCATGAAGGGACACCCGTACGGAAGGTTAATATGCAAAACAAACGCGCAAGAACCTCACTGATTTCCGAAAGAGAGGTTAAACACCAAGACTCGTTTTTAAGCAGAAATGGCTAATTAGAGTTATGTTTGTAAATGGTATAGACTATATAAACTTGTTTGAGCCAGACAAAGTAGTGAATGGGTTGTCCAGATATTGCTAAAATGATTGTCATAAACAAGGAAGTTGAAAGTTCGGGGGACTTAAGTGGTTCCAAGTTCGATTGACTGGATGTTTGAAGAAAAAATTCAAATGTATCCATTGCCACGTTAAGTTGTAAATGACAGCAAAATGTTCGTCCGAATTTAGTGTTGCTGTTGCCTTGGAAATAAGGAATTACAATTAACTGCTCAGGGGAAAGACCTCGCAATGAAACAGTATTTTGGGTTTCAGGGTGATTTTAACGACATTGTGGTAATAATCTTGAAAGATGTCCAAAACAATGAAGTCCAAGAACATTTTTTTTGAAATATCCTTTCATCCCGACAAGTATTCAGAATTTTATTTCAGTTTCATCTTCCTGTATCCCGTGTGCCTAACAAAAGATACTCGTGGCTAGGACAACTACCTACTTCAAGTGAAACTTTATTTAGGCAGGGTGGCCCCATCATCCCTAACTCCTCACACAAGAGAAACAAGGTTCTGTTAAGGATAGAAAAGAATGCTTGCAATCTTTCAAGGAACATTTGTTATGTAGTTAACGGTATATACAGGTTTTAAGACTCTTCTATATTCAGTTGTCCAGTACTGCATCCCTTAAATAAGTGTATTTTAAGATCCTTGAGATACTTGGAAAATAAAAATTAGTCTACAGAACCAGAATGTCTCCTTGCCAGTTAGGCTTGCATTTTAAATAGTGATCATGATCTAAACAATATCATCAGAGGGAGGACTTCAGGTTAAGATGATCAACCACACCATCATTTATCAGTTTTTGAATTTCTGGTTTGTGTATATCCAGAGTCTTTTAAAACCTCCATGGATGTTCCCCGACCTCAGCTGAGTCATAGACTTGCAATACCCTGGTGTGGTTGATCATCTTAACCTGAAGTCCTCCCTCTGATGATATTGTTTAGATCATGATCACTATTTAAAATGCAAGCCTAACTGGCAAGGAGACATTCTGGTTCTGTAGACTAATTTTTATTTTCCAAGTATCTCAAGGATCTTAAAATACACTTATTTAAGGGATGCAGTACTGGACAACTGAATATAGAAGAGTCTTAAAACCTGTATATACCGTTAACTACATAACAAATGTTCCTTGAAAGATTGCAAGCATTCTTTTCTATCCTTAACAGAACCTTGTTTCTCTTGTGTGAGGAGTTAGGGATGATGGGGCCACCCTGCCTAAATAAAGTTTCACTTGAAGTAGGTAGTTGTCCTAGCCACGAGTATCTTTTGTTAGGCACACGGGATACAGGAAGATGAAACTGAAATAAAATTCTGAATACTTGTCGGGATGAAAGGATATTTCAAAAAAAATGTTCTTGGACTTCATTGTTTTGGACATCTTTCAAGATTATTACCACAATGTCGTTAAAATCACCCTGAAACCCAAAATACTGTTTCATTGCGAGGTCTTTCCCCTGAGCAGTTAATTGTAATTCCTTATTTCCAAGGCAACAGCAACACTAAATTCGGACGAACATTTTGCTGTCATTTACAACTTAACGTGGCAATGGATACATTTGAATTTTTTCTTCAAACATCCAGTCAATCGAACTTGGAACCACTTAAGTCCCCCGAACTTTCAACTTCCTTGTTTATGACAATCATTTTAGCAATATCTGGACAACCCATTCACTACTTTGTCTGGCTCAAACAAGTTTATATAGTCTATACCATTTACAAACATAACTCTAATTAGCCATTTCTGCTTAAAAACGAGTCTTGGTGTTTAACCTCTCTTTCGGAAATCAGTGAGGTTCTTGCGCGTTTGTTTTGCATATTAACCTTCCGTACGGGTGTCCCTTCATGGTGATGATGACTACGGCTTAACTTTGTCCAATCGTCGCCTACAGGACATTGCCATATTAATTTTTAAAGCTGTAAACGGTATGTTACCGGGATATATTAGTGATTTGTTCGTCGCACGCAATAATGTGAAGTGCCTGAGAGGTACCAACAAGTTAGTCGTCCCACGTAAAAAAACTTCAAACTTTGGCCTAAAATCTACAGCTTTCATTGGTGCCAAAGTGTGGAATTCTTTAACGGATAAATTGCGTTCAACGAAAATCCTTAAGGAATTTTAGAAGGCTGTGAGAGAACTACATTTGTAACGTACAGATTTATATGATTCATTGTAATAATTTTAAGATTTAGGATTGTATATTTATTGATATAGTTAGATTGTTAGTTACTAATTGATCATGTATGTATGCATTTATTTTATTTATTTATTTTTAATTTTACTTTTCTCGGTATATTAGCATGTATTTGCTAGGGGCCTAATCAGCCTCATCAACCCGAGTTTAAAAATAAATTAATAAAAAAAAATAAAATAATACGCACCACGACTTGTTTTCAAAGCAGTAAAGACCAACTCGGAAATGAAGAGGAAGCAGTCAAACGTTTGGTTAAACAATTTTATTTACTGACAGGTGTAAGCAATGTATTTACAATGCCCAGCTAACAGCGACAAGGGATACTGGTTTGAAATGTTCGGCTAAGAAAGACAATGTACATTACATGTTGTCAATGAAATGCTGTACTAGAAAAGTGTATTTACAAAGAAATAGATCAAAGGTTCGAAATTGTTTTTAGAACATGCATAACCGTTACTATAATAATAATAATATTTAAATTAACCATCTAACATTAGGTCACTTGCTTAAATTCTAACTGTAGCAAATATTATTAAGGCAAGTTATATTTAAACCTCTTAAAATGTAATATAACATTACCTCAGATAACCAACAAGACAAAAACACTGAGTAATGGAACCTTCTAAAATAAGCAAGCAGTGAGATTCTACAACACCCCTTTCACAATGGCTTTTGTAAAATCACCATTATTTGCATTAAGCAATGTCAAGAAATGTTTCATTGTAATAAACTAATAACAACAAGGAATGTTAGAAGAGCACTCTTAGACCAACAATAAACAACACTGTAATACATAACAAAAAATTACCACTTTTTAAATTTTGATTTACCTGGTAAACTATTTTACCTCAAAAGTGATCTTTTAGCAATCCTTTTTTCCTTGTCAATTCAAATTCTCAATTCACTACCTGCATTTTAGGAGGAGGAGGCACCATCCAATGACATTATCACCTTGAAATCACTATTTACATCCGAAAATTCTGATATTTTATTAATTACTAGTATTTTTAACTGCAAAAACTGCAGTATTCTTTAGAAAACTTAAAATCTATTTAATTATTTACATGTTGCAGATTTACAGTATGTTTTAAGCAAGTGACATAACTTCTCTGTCAACAAATTATTACTTTTCACCAAAACAAAATAATGAAAGAATGTAATAAGCTGTCTACAATGTACAGCAAAATGGTACATATTATGCTAATTTGTGTTTTGTTTTATCTTTTGACCAACCTTACTAAATTAGCAAAGTCTAGAAAAACAACCCATCAGTATGGAATTACAAAATATAAAATTTGATTGAAGAAAACTGATTCCAAAACTAACTTGGAGCAACATTAATTTAGCAAAAATATAGGAACTGCTTGCAGTTTACATGGCTAACTCCTATTACATGTGAACAGCAAGCTGTCACATACCAATATTACACAGAACATAGTGTAACAGCTCAATATAACATACCTAATGGAACGGTACTTGAAATAATATTTTAATAATTCTCAACTATATACAGATTAACATTAATGTTGCAGCCACTAACACCACTAATATTTTAATGCCATCCAGTTATAGCAATCTTACTTAAACATTGTTCCTAGATCAATGCTAACACAAACCTGAACTTTTTCAATTTACAATGGGTTTTTGCTGTGGTTTTGTCTACCTATGCATTAAAAGCACTAATGTTCCACTAAAGCCAGGCCCATCCAGAATTGCTAGAGTTCAGAAGGGTTAGTATACGTGACAGAAAGTTAATTAAATACTCTTGAAAAAGTGCTTCAAATAGCATCGACATGGTTTTTGCATCAATTTGAGACTTCATTCATACAAAAATACCTCTTTTTACAAATATAATATGGTATTACTTTTGTAAATGTTTTCTTTAGTAGTTGACTTTAGAAATATTGTATGCTCTCAAAATGCCCTCCACAGAATTTAAATTACAGAATAAAACTTCCAACATAAGGACACAACAAAGTCTATCAACATCTTCTTAAAATCCACCCTGAAGTTGTTGTACACCCATTCATAACAAATAGTGCACTAAACAAATGTTTCACAGAATCACAAATTACATTGTAAGGACAATTAGTGTTGATTAAATAAGATACATAAAAGAAGTTAAATATGTGCTATAACAATAATTTGACAATTTACAGAGAAAGAATCATGTAAAGAATAACCACAAAAGTTCTTGTCTACCAAAAACCTAATTGATCAAAGGTCAATTTGAAAAAGGCTGATGAAAAAGTACATGCCAAAGACATTCTTCTTCTAAGTTGAGATGAATTATCATTGAACTATCTTGATCAATTTGTGAACAGGGAGATATTTTTTAAAAAAATATCATCCTGCCACCATTATTTCAGCTACTTTCTAGTATTTTGCTTACAAAATAGAAATTTTCCAATCCAGCACACAAGGTTTCTACAGTTACTGGGAAATTTTTCTAATCAGGAGACAAAGTGGTTATTTCAAGGTGCACAACAGAACAATGGCATCCAAACACTGCAACATGAACTATGATGTCACATTTCCTTTTACAATGGGGTACAAGAGAAGCTATCCTGACACTTTCGTTCACAGAAATGGCAACCACATGGAACTGCCAATTACACTTTCCAAAATGTTGGTTAACATCCAGCAATTTTTCTTTGAACATTTTGACCCACTGAATCATTCACCCTTAGAAGACACCTAAAAAGGTCTGTAATACTTCACTGAGGGTTCAGCTGAGGGCTAAATAAGTTTTAAATGGCTAGAATTTGTTTTTATACAATATACAAAATTATTACTTTTTTATGGTAGAAAAATTTCTTGACCAAGCAAATAAACTTCCTTCATCAACAGCTGGATTCCAGTAGATATTCAAACTTGACACCATTTGGGTAAGCCTTGTGACATAGTACTCCAGCTGCTTAAGTAACAAGCTAAATGTTGGTCTTGCAGTTGGACTTGGTTCCCAGCAATTTTTCATTAAGAAATATCTGGAAGAAGAACACAACAAGAATAAATACCATATCTTGTTTCATAATATAACACCAAAATAACCCTGTTACTATAAGATGTCTTGATGAAAATGTTGCAAAACTAAATTGTAACCCTGAAATCTTGACTAACAGAACAGCCTACTTTCTACAATAATCAAGATTTTTTTCTCCTAACTGTATAACAAACCACAATATTATGACAGCCCGTTAATTTCAAGTAGACTGGCTAATTAGAGTTATGTTTGTAAATGGTATAGACTATATAAACTTGTTTGAGCCAGACAAAGTAGTGAATGGGTTGTCCAGATATTGCTAAAATGATTGTCATAAACAAGGAAGTTGAAAGTTCGGGGGACTTAAGTGGTTCCAAGTTCGATTGACTGGATGTTTGAAGAAAAAATTCAAATGTATCCATTGCCACGTTAAGTTGTAAATGACAGCAAAATGTTCGTCCGAATTTAGTGTTGCTGTTGCCTTGGAAATAAGGAATTACAATTAACTGCTCAGGGGAAAGACCTCGCAATGAAACAGTATTTTGGGTTTCAGGGTGATTTTAACGACATTGTGGTAATAATCTTGAAAGATGTCCAAAACAATGAAGTCCAAGAACATTTTTTTTGAAATATCCTTTCATCCCGACAAGTATTCAGAATTTTATTTCAGTTTCATCTTCCTGTATCCCGTGTGCCTAACAAAAGATACTCGTGGCTAGGACAACTACCTACTTCAAGTGAAACTTTATTTAGGCAGGGTGGCCCCATCATCCCTAACTCCTCACACAAGAGAAACAAGGTTCTGTTAAGGATAGAAAAGAATGCTTGCAATCTTTCAAGGAACATTTGTTATGTAGTTAACGGTATATACAGGTTTTAAGACTCTTCTATATTCAGTTGTCCAGTACTGCATCCCTTAAATAAGTGTATTTTAAGATCCTTGAGATACTTGGAAAATAAAAATTAGTCTACAGAACCAGAATGTCTCCTTGCCAGTTAGGCTTGCATTTTAAATAGTGATCATGATCTAAACAATATCATCAGAGGGAGGACTTCAGGTTAAGATGATCAACCACACCATCATTTATCAGTTTTTGAATTTCTGTTTGTGTATATCCAGCTTCTTTTAAAACCTCCATGGAATGTTCCCCGACCTCAGGCTGAGTCATAGACTTGCAATACCCTGGTGTTCTAGACAGTTTTGGATGATGGGGCCACCCTGCCTAAATAAAGTTTCACTTGAAGTAGGTAGTTGTCCTAGCCACGAGTATCTTTTGTTAGGCACACGGGATACAGGAAGATGAAACTGAAATAAAATTCTGAATACTTGTCGGGATGAAAGGATATTTCAAAAAAAATGTTCTTGGACTTCATTGTTTTGGACATCTTTCAAGATTATTACCACAATGTCGTTAAAATCACCCTGAAACCCAAAATACTGTTTCATTGCGAGGTCTTTCCCCTGAGCAGTTAATTGTAATTCCTTATTTCCAAGGCAACAGCAACACTAAATTCGGACGAACATTTTGCTGTCATTTACAACTTAACGTGGCAATGGATACATTTGAATTTTTTCTTCAAACATCCAGTCAATCGAACTTGGAACCACTTAAGTCCCCCGAACTTTCAACTTCCTTGTTTATGACAATCATTTTAGCAATATCTGGACAACCCATTCACTACTTTGTCTGGCTCAAACAAGTTTATATAGTCTATACCATTTACAAACATAACTCTAATTAGCCAGTCTACTTGAAATTAACGGGCTGTCATAATATTGTGGTTTGTTATACAGTTAGGAGAAAAAAATCTTGATTATTGTAGAAAGTAGGCTGTTCTGTTAGTCAAGATTTCAGGGTTACAATTTAGTTTTGCAACATTTTCATCAAGACATCTTATAGTAACAGGGTTATTTTGGTGTTATATTATGAAACAAGATATGGTATTTATTCTTGTTGTGTTCTTCTTCCAGATATTTCTTAATGAAAAATTGCTGGGAACCAAGTCCAACTGCAAGACCAACATTTAGCTTGTTACTTAAGCAGCTGGAGTACTATGTCACAAGGCTTACCCAAAATGGTGTCAAGTTTGAATATCTACTGGAATCCAGCTGTTGATGAAGGAAGTTTATTTGCTTGGTCAAGAAATTTTTCTACCATAAAAAAGTAATAATTTTGTATATTGTATAAAAACAAATTCTAGCCATTTAAAACTTATTTAGCCCTCAGCTGAACCCTCAGTGAAGTATTACAGACCTTTTTAGGTGTCTTCTAAGGGTGAATGATTCAGTGGGTCAAAATGTTCAAAGAAAAATTGCTGGATGTTAACCAACATTTTGGAAAGTGTAATTGGCAGTTCCATGTGGTTGCCATTTCTGTGAACGAAAGTGTCAGGATAGCTTCTCTTGTACCCCATTGTAAAAGGAAATGTGACATCATAGTTCATGTTGCAGTGTTTGGATGCCATTGTTCTGTTGTGCACCTTGAAATAACCACTTTGTCTCCTGATTAGAAAAATTTCCCAGTAACTGTAGAAACCTTGTGTGCTGGATTGGAAAATTTCTATTTTGTAAGCAAAATACTAGAAAGTAGCTGAAATAATGGTGGCAGGATGATATTTTTTTAAAAAATATCTCCCTGTTCACAAATTGATCAAGATAGTTCAATGATAATTCATCTCAACTTAGAAGAAGAATGTCTTTGGCATGTACTTTTTCATCAGCCTTTTTCAAATTGACCTTTGATCAATTAGGTTTTTGGTAGACAAGAACTTTTGTGGTTATTCTTTACATGATTCTTTCTCTGTAAATTGTCAAATTATTGTTATAGCACATATTTAACTTCTTTTATGTATCTTATTTAATCAACACTAATTGTCCTTACAATGTAATTTGTGATTCTGTGAAACATTTGTTTAGTGCACTATTTGTTATGAATGGGTGTACAACAACTTCAGGGTGGATTTTAAGAAGATGTTGATAGACTTTGTTGTGTCCTTATGTTGGAAGTTTTATTCTGTAATTTAAATTCTGTGGAGGGCATTTTGAGAGCATACAATATTTCTAAAGTCAACTACTAAAGAAAACATTTACAAAAGTAATACCATATTATATTTGTAAAAAGAGGTATTTTTGTATGAATGAAGTCTCAAATTGATGCAAAAACCATGTCGATGCTATTTGAAGCACTTTTTCAAGAGTATTTAATTAACTTTCTGTCACGTATACTAACCCTTCTGAACTCTAGCAATTCTGGATGGGCCTGGCTTTAGTGGAACATTAGTGCTTTTAATGCATAGGTAGACAAAACCACAGCAAAAACCCATTGTAAATTGAAAAAGTTCAGGTTTGTGTTAGCATTGATCTAGGAACAATGTTTAAGTAAGATTGCTATAACTGGATGGCATTAAAATATTAGTGGTGTTAGTGGCTGCAACATTAATGTTAATCTGTATATAGTTGAGAATTATTAAAATATTATTTCAAGTACCGTTCCATTAGGTATGTTATATTGAGCTGTTACACTATGTTCTGTGTAATATTGGTATGTGACAGCTTGCTGTTCACATGTAATAGGAGTTAGCCATGTAAACTGCAAGCAGTTCCTATATTTTTGCTAAATTAATGTTGCTCCAAGTTAGTTTTGGAATCAGTTTTCTTCAATCAAATTTTATATTTTGTAATTCCATACTGATGGGTTGTTTTTCTAGACTTTGCTAATTTAGTAAGGTTGGTCAAAAGATAAAACAAAACACAAATTAGCATAATATGTACCATTTTGCTGTACATTGTAGACAGCTTATTACATTCTTTCATTATTTTGTTTTGGTGAAAAGTAATAATTTGTTGACAGAGAAGTTATGTCACTTGCTTAAAACATACTGTAAATCTGCAACATGTAAATAATTAAATAGATTTTAAGTTTTCTAAAGAATACTGCAGTTTTTGCAGTTAAAAATACTAGTAATTAATAAAATATCAGAATTTTCGGATGTAAATAGTGATTTCAAGGTGATAATGTCATTGGATGGTGCCTCCTCCTCCTAAAATGCAGGTAGTGAATTGAGAATTTGAATTGACAAGGAAAAAAGGATTGCTAAAAGATCACTTTTGAGGTAAAATAGTTTACCAGGTAAATCAAAATTTAAAAAGTGGTAATTTTTTGTTATGTATTACAGTGTTGTTTATTGTTGGTCTAAGAGTGCTCTTCTAACATTCCTTGTTGTTATTAGTTTATTACAATGAAACATTTCTTGACATTGCTTAATGCAAATAATGGTGATTTTACAAAAGCCATTGTGAAAGGGGTGTTGTAGAATCTCACTGCTTGCTTATTTTAGAAGGTTCCATTACTCAGTGTTTTTGTCTTGTTGGTTATCTGAGGTAATGTTATATTACATTTTAAGAGGTTTAAATATAACTTGCCTTAATAATATTTGCTACAGTTAGAATTTAAGCAAGTGACCTAATGTTAGATGGTTAATTTAAATATTATTATTATTATAGTAACGGTTATGCATGTTCTAAAAACAATTTCGAACCTTTGATCTATTTCTTTGTAAATACACTTTTCTAGTACAGCATTTCATTGACAACATGTAATGTACATTGTCTTTCTTAGCCGAACATTTCAAACCAGTATCCCTTGTCGCTGTTAGCTGGGCATTGTAAATACATTGCTTACACCTGTCAGTAAATAAAATTGTTTAACCAAACGTTTGACTGCTTCCTCTTCATTTCCGAGTTGGTCTTTACTGCTTTGAAAACAAGTCGTGGTGCGTATTATTTTATTTTTTTTTATTAATTTATTTTTAAACTCGGGTTGATGAGGCTGATTAGGCCCCTAGCAAATACATGCTAATATACCGAGAAAAGTAAAATTAAAAATAAATAAATAAAATAAATGCATACATACATGATCAATTAGTAACTAACAATCTAACTATATCAATAAATATACAATCCTAAATCTTAAAATTATTACAATGAATCATATAAATCTGTACGTTACAAATGTAGTTCTCTCACAGCCTTCTAAAATTCCTTAAGGATTTTCGTTGAACGCAATTTATCCGTTAAAGAATTCCACACTTTGGCACCAATGAAAGCTGTAGATTTTAGGCCAAAGTTTGAAGTTTTTTTACGTGGGACGACTAACTTGTTGGTACCTCTCAGGCACTTCACATTATTGCGTGCGACGAACAAATCACTAATATATCCCGGTAACATACCGTTTACAGCTTTAAAAATTAATATGGCAATGTCCTGTAGGCGACGATTGGACAAAGTTAAGCCGTAGTCATCATCACCATGAAGGGACACCCGTACGGAAGGTTAATATGCAAAACAAACGCGCAAGAACCTCACTGATTTCCGAAAGAGAGGTTAAACACCAAGACTCGTTTTTAAGCAGAAATGGCTAATTAGAGTTATGTTTGTAAATGGTATAGACTATATAAACTTGTTTGAGCCAGACAAAGTAGTGAATGGGTTGTCCAGATATTGCTAAAATGATTGTCATAAACAAGGAAGTTGAAAGTTCGGGGGACTTAAGTGGTTCCAAGTTCGATTGACTGGATGTTTGAAGAAAAAATTCAAATGTATCCATTGCCACGTTAAGTTGTAAATGACAGCAAAATGTTCGTCCGAATTTAGTGTTGCTGTTGCCTTGGAAATAAGGAATTACAATTAACTGCTCAGGGGAAAGACCTCGCAATGAAACAGTATTTTGGGTTTCAGGGTGATTTTAACGACATTGTGGTAATAATCTTGAAAGATGTCCAAAACAATGAAGTCCAAGAACATTTTTTTTGAAATATCCTTTCATCCCGACAAGTATTCAGAATTTTATTTCAGTTTCATCTTCCTGTATCCCGTGTGCCTAACAAAAGATACTCGTGGCTAGGACAACTACCTACTTCAAGTGAAACTTTATTTAGGCAGGGTGGCCCCATCATCCCTAACTCCTCACACAAGAGAAACAAGGTTCTGTTAAGGATAGAAAAGAATGCTTGCAATCTTTCAAGGAACATTTGTTATGTAGTTAACGGTATATACAGGTTTTAAGACTCTTCTATATTCAGTTGTCCAGTACTGCATCCCTTAAATAAGTGTATTTTAAGATCCTTGAGATACTTGGAAAATAAAAATTAGTCTACAGAACCAGAATGTCTCCTTGCCAGTTAGGCTTGCATTTTAAATAGTGATCATGATCTAAACAATATCATCAGAGGGAGGACTTCAGGTTAAGATGATCAACCACACCATCATTTATCAGTCTATGAATTTCTGGTTTGTGTATATCCAGAGTCTTTTAAAACCTCCATGGATGTTCCCCGACCTCAGCTGAGTCATAGACTTGCAATACCCTGGTGTGGTTGATCATCTTAACCTGAAGTCCTCCCTCTGATGATATTGTTTAGATCATGATCACTATTTAAAATGCAAGCCTAACTGGCAAGGAGACATTCTGGTTCTGTAGACTAATTTTTATTTTCCAAGTATCTCAAGGATCTTAAAATACACTTATTTAAGGGATGCAGTACTGGACAACTGAATATAGAAGAGTCTTAAAACCTGTATATACCGTTAACTACATAACAAATGTTCCTTGAAAGATTGCAAGCATTCTTTTCTATCCTTAACAGAACCTTGTTTCTCTTGTGTGAGGAGTTAGGGATGATGGGGCCACCCTGCCTAAATAAAGTTTCACTTGAAGTAGGTAGTTGTCCTAGCCACGAGTATCTTTTGTTAGGCACACGGGATACAGGAAGATGAAACTGAAATAAAATTCTGAATACTTGTCGGGATGAAAGGATATTTCAAAAAAAATGTTCTTGGACTTCATTGTTTTGGACATCTTTCAAGATTATTACCACAATGTCGTTAAAATCACCCTGAAACCCAAAATACTGTTTCATTGCGAGGTCTTTCCCCTGAGCAGTTAATTGTAATTCCTTATTTCCAAGGCAACAGCAACACTAAATTCGGACGAACATTTTGCTGTCATTTACAACTTAACGTGGCAATGGATACATTTGAATTTTTTCTTCAAACATCCAGTCAATCGAACTTGGAACCACTTAAGTCCCCCGAACTTTCAACTTCCTTGTTTATGACAATCATTTTAGCAATATCTGGACAACCCATTCACTACTTTGTCTGGCTCAAACAAGTTTATATAGTCTATACCATTTACAAACATAACTCTAATTAGCCATTTCTGCTTAAAAACGAGTCTTGGTGTTTAACCTCTCTTTCGGAAATCAGTGAGGTTCTTGCGCGTTTGTTTTGCATATTAACCTTCCGTACGGGTGTCCCTTCATGGTGATGATGACTACGGCTTAACTTTGTCCAATCGTCGCCTACAGGACATTGCCATATTAATTTTTAAAGCTGTAAACGGTATGTTACCGGGATATATTAGTGATTTGTTCGTCGCACGCAATAATGTGAAGTGCCTGAGAGGTACCAACAAGTTAGTCGTCCCACGTAAAAAAACTTCAAACTTTGGCCTAAAATCTACAGCTTTCATTGGTGCCAAAGTGTGGAATTCTTTAACGGATAAATTGCGTTCAACGAAAATCCTTAAGGAATTTTAGAAGGCTGTGAGAGAACTACATTTGTAACGTACAGATTTATATGATTCATTGTAATAATTTTAAGATTTAGGATTGTATATTTATTGATATAGTTAGATTGTTAGTTACTAATTGATCATGTATGTATGCATTTATTTTATTTATTTATTTTTAATTTTACTTTTCTCGGTATATTAGCATGTATTTGCTAGGGGCCTAATCAGCCTCATCAACCCGAGTTTAAAAATAAATTAATAAAAAAAAATAAAATAATACGCACCACGACTTGTTTTCAAAGCAGTAAAGACCAACTCGGAAATGAAGAGGAAGCAGTCAAACGTTTGGTTAAACAATTTTATTTACTGACAGGTGTAAGCAATGTATTTACAATGCCCAGCTAACAGCGACAAGGGATACTGGTTTGAAATGTTCGGCTAAGAAAGACAATGTACATTACATGTTGTCAATGAAATGCTGTACTAGAAAAGTGTATTTACAAAGAAATAGATCAAAGGTTCGAAATTGTTTTTAGAACATGCATAACCGTTACTATAATAATAATAATATTTAAATTAACCATCTAACATTAGGTCACTTGCTTAAATTCTAACTGTAGCAAATATTATTAAGGCAAGTTATATTTAAACCTCTTAAAATGTAATATAACATTACCTCAGATAACCAACAAGACAAAAACACTGAGTAATGGAACCTTCTAAAATAAGCAAGCAGTGAGATTCTACAACACCCCTTTCACAATGGCTTTTGTAAAATCACCATTATTTGCATTAAGCAATGTCAAGAAATGTTTCATTGTAATAAACTAATAACAACAAGGAATGTTAGAAGAGCACTCTTAGACCAACAATAAACAACACTGTAATACATAACAAAAAATTACCACTTTTTAAATTTTGATTTACCTGGTAAACTATTTTACCTCAAAAGTGATCTTTTAGCAATCCTTTTTTCCTTGTCAATTCAAATTCTCAATTCACTACCTGCATTTTAGGAGGAGGAGGCACCATCCAATGACATTATCACCTTGAAATCACTATTTACATCCGAAAATTCTGATATTTTATTAATTACTAGTATTTTTAACTGCAAAAACTGCAGTATTCTTTAGAAAACTTAAAATCTATTTAATTATTTACATGTTGCAGATTTACAGTATGTTTTAAGCAAGTGACATAACTTCTCTGTCAACAAATTATTACTTTTCACCAAAACAAAATAATGAAAGAATGTAATAAGCTGTCTACAATGTACAGCAAAATGGTACATATTATGCTAATTTGTGTTTTGTTTTATCTTTTGACCAACCTTACTAAATTAGCAAAGTCTAGAAAAACAACCCATCAGTATGGAATTACAAAATATAAAATTTGATTGAAGAAAACTGATTCCAAAACTAACTTGGAGCAACATTAATTTAGCAAAAATATAGGAACTGCTTGCAGTTTACATGGCTAACTCCTATTACATGTGAACAGCAAGCTGTCACATACCAATATTACACAGAACATAGTGTAACAGCTCAATATAACATACCTAATGGAACGGTACTTGAAATAATATTTTAATAATTCTCAACTATATACAGATTAACATTAATGTTGCAGCCACTAACACCACTAATATTTTAATGCCATCCAGTTATAGCAATCTTACTTAAACATTGTTCCTAGATCAATGCTAACACAAACCTGAACTTTTTCAATTTACAATGGGTTTTTGCTGTGGTTTTGTCTACCTATGCATTAAAAGCACTAATGTTCCACTAAAGCCAGGCCCATCCAGAATTGCTAGAGTTCAGAAGGGTTAGTATACGTGACAGAAAGTTAATTAAATACTCTTGAAAAAGTGCTTCAAATAGCATCGACATGGTTTTTGCATCAATTTGAGACTTCATTCATACAAAAATACCTCTTTTTACAAATATAATATGGTATTACTTTTGTAAATGTTTTCTTTAGTAGTTGACTTTAGAAATATTGTATGCTCTCAAAATGCCCTCCACAGAATTTAAATTACAGAATAAAACTTCCAACATAAGGACACAACAAAGTCTATCAACATCTTCTTAAAATCCACCCTGAAGTTGTTGTACACCCATTCATAACAAATAGTGCACTAAACAAATGTTTCACAGAATCACAAATTACATTGTAAGGACAATTAGTGTTGATTAAATAAGATACATAAAAGAAGTTAAATATGTGCTATAACAATAATTTGACAATTTACAGAGAAAGAATCATGTAAAGAATAACCACAAAAGTTCTTGTCTACCAAAAACCTAATTGATCAAAGGTCAATTTGAAAAAGGCTGATGAAAAAGTACATGCCAAAGACATTCTTCTTCTAAGTTGAGATGAATTATCATTGAACTATCTTGATCAATTTGTGAACAGGGAGATATTTTTTAAAAAAATATCATCCTGCCACCATTATTTCAGCTACTTTCTAGTATTTTGCTTACAAAATAGAAATTTTCCAATCCAGCACACAAGGTTTCTACAGTTACTGGGAAATTTTTCTAATCAGGAGACAAAGTGGTTATTTCAAGGTGCACAACAGAACAATGGCATCCAAACACTGCAACATGAACTATGATGTCACATTTCCTTTTACAATGGGGTACAAGAGAAGCTATCCTGACACTTTCGTTCACAGAAATGGCAACCACATGGAACTGCCAATTACACTTTCCAAAATGTTGGTTAACATCCAGCAATTTTTCTTTGAACATTTTGACCCACTGAATCATTCACCCTTAGAAGACACCTAAAAAGGTCTGTAATACTTCACTGAGGGTTCAGCTGAGGGCTAAATAAGTTTTAAATGGCTAGAATTTGTTTTTATACAATATACAAAATTATTACTTTTTTATGGTAGAAAAATTTCTTGACCAAGCAAATAAACTTCCTTCATCAACAGCTGGATTCCAGTAGATATTCAAACTTGACACCATTTTGGGTAAGCCTTGTGACATAGTACTCCAGCTGCTTAAGTAACAAGCTAAATGTTGGTCTTGCAGTTGGACTTGGTTCCCAGCAATTTTTCATTAAGAAATATCTGGAAGAAGAACACAACAAGAATAAATACCATATCTTGTTTCATAATATAACACCAAAATAACCCTGTTACTATAAGATGTCTGATGAAAATGTTGCAAAACTAAATTGTAACCCTGAAATCTTGACTAACAGAACAGCCTACTTTCTACAATAATCAAGATTTTTTTCTCCTAACTGTATAACAAACCACAATATTATGACAGCCCGTTAATTTCAAGTAGACTGGCTAATTAGAGTTATGTTTGTAAATGGTATAGACTATATAAACTTGTTTGAGCCAGACAAAGTAGTGAATGGGTTGTCCAGATATTGCTAAAATGATTGTCATAAACAAGGAAGTTGAAAGTTCGGGGGACTTAAGTGGTTCCAAGTTCGATTGACTGGATGTTTGAAGAAAAAATTCAAATGTATCCATTGCCACGTTAAGTTGTAAATGACAGCAAAATGTTCGTCCGAATTTAGTGTTGCTGTTGCCTTGGAAATAAGGAATTACAATTAACTGCTCAGGGGAAAGACCTCGCAATGAAACAGTATTTTGGGTTTCAGGGTGATTTTAACGACATTGTGGTAATAATCTTGAAAGATGTCCAAAACAATGAAGTCCAAGAACATTTTTTTTGAAATATCCTTTCATCCCGACAAGTATTCAGAATTTTATTTCAGTTTCATCTTCCTGTATCCCGTGTGCCTAACAAAAGATACTCGTGGCTAGGACAACTACCTACTTCAAGTGAAACTTTATTTAGGCAGGGTGGCCCCATCATCCCTAACTCCTCACACAAGAGAAACAAGGTTCTGTTAAGGATAGAAAAGAATGCTTGCAATCTTTCAAGGAACATTTGTTATGTAGTTAACGGTATATACAGGTTTTAAGACTCTTCTATATTCAGTTGTCCAGTACTGCATCCCTTAAATAAGTGTATTTTAAGATCCTTGAGATACTTGGAAAATAAAAATTAGTCTACAGAACCAGAATGTCTCCTTGCCAGTTAGGCTTGCATTTTAAATAGTGATCATGATCTAAACAATATCATCAGAGGGAGGACTTCAGGTTAAGATGATCAACCACACCATCATTTATCAGTTTTTGAATTTCTGTTTGTGTATATCCAGCTTCTTTTAAAACCTCCATGGAATGTTCCCCGACCTCAGGCTGAGTCATAGACTTGCAATACCCTGGTGTTCTAGACAGTTTTGGATGATGGGGCCACCCTGCCTAAATAAAGTTTCACTTGAAGTAGGTAGTTGTCCTAGCCACGAGTATCTTTTGTTAGGCACACGGGATACAGGAAGATGAAACTGAAATAAAATTCTGAATACTTGTCGGGATGAAAGGATATTTCAAAAAAAATGTTCTTGGACTTCATTGTTTTGGACATCTTTCAAGATTATTACCACAATGTCGTTAAAATCACCCTGAAACCCAAAATACTGTTTCATTGCGAGGTCTTTCCCCTGAGCAGTTAATTGTAATTCCTTATTTCCAAGGCAACAGCAACACTAAATTCGGACGAACATTTTGCTGTCATTTACAACTTAACGTGGCAATGGATACATTTGAATTTTTTCTTCAAACATCCAGTCAATCGAACTTGGAACCACTTAAGTCCCCCGAACTTTCAACTTCCTTGTTTATGACAATCATTTTAGCAATATCTGGACAACCCATTCACTACTTT
>JAHPZR010045342.1:10000-12224 GCA_019787425.1 Platygyra sinensis | reverse complement strand
TCCCATGCGGAAAAACAGTGTGGAATAACAACTGAAATGTTAACAAACTTTTACAAAAACGCTATGTATCATTGAATTTTTAAGATACGCAGGGTTGGGCTGATAATAATTGGTAAAGTCTGTGCTCTACACTAACCTCCCTGCGTACCACACGCCGATCCACCTACGTGCCGGTAGCGCGCTGACGAAATTTTTTTTTGTAAACATGTCATCGCATCCGTTGTGGTTTCAAATTTGTGTTACATTGTTGAATTCCAGTTCAAGTGGAAGCTATTCTAGTTGTTTCCGGTTTAAATAATAAGCCATTGTAGTGGATTCCCACATGCTTTTAAACCCTCATTGGTGTCCTCGTATCAGATCGCCAGATTGCCATAATTGAAGGTCATCATGGCTTTCAAAATACCATTTGTTGGGACTAAATTGCTCTCAAGAGGCTACTTTGAGGGCCTACCCAACTTCGTCCGGAGTGATGTTAAATTAAGGATAAAGACGAGATTGACAAGGGACGTTTTGGGTCAGTCATGAAAGATTTTAAAGACTATAGATTGATTGTTAATATCGTGAATTTGACTTATATCTTTTATTTATCTATTCGTTAGTGTTCTTTAAAGCTACCAAAAAATATTGTTCGATTTAGCCATGAAAATGTATTAAAGGACAATACTATGCTATTAATTTTTTGTTAAGGTGGTATGGTACCCTACACATGGACCAAAAAGTTTGTTTAAATTTGGTGAAAAAAGATCAATTGACTGTGTGCTATAACGCTCATGAACACAAAATGAATTGTGAAGGTTTTACTCAAAATAGTTGCTATGGCAACCAGCTACACCCTTTTGAGGTAGGGTTTTATAAGGTTAGCGCCAACACTTCCTGCTCTTTTACAAAACAAGATTTGACTGTCAATTAAGCATGTCATGTAAGTGTCTGTTTTGTTCTATGCAATGAACGAAAGTTTTGGCAGTTAATTCTTGTTTTCGGTGCTTTATACAGGCTTTCTTTCGAAATAACCTCATTTCATACTACCCCCATTGGACAAATCATCCCTTATCATGTGACAAAAGGTAAAATGTTACGTTTTTTTGGCTTATTGCATTACGACACTAGATATTTCATTAGCTTAAGTTTCAGAATTTACCTAAATATCTCGCAAAGAAGAAATGTTGGCGTGAAGTCAGTCGGTACAAAAAGACACATTTGAGAAAAACGCACTTTAAGTTTCTTACAAGAGGTATTAAGCATTTAACAAGCCACAAATAACGGGCGGGCATTAGACTGGATCTCGGGGGAGGGGGTGATATTTTGTAAAAAGTTACTACAGTTTTAGGAAATATTCCTACCACTGTGTACTTTCCTTGAATTTCGCACTCATCTAGAGGAAAATTAGCAAGATCACTTCAAAATGTTTTCGACAAGTGTTCAAGGGTCTTAAGGTGGCCGAACACAGTTTTCGCGCGTGCTTTTGCTGATGCAATATTTAGCACGTGCACAAGGATTTCAAAAAAAACAAACAAACATGCCGTCAGTAGAACGATAATTTTATTTACTCGACACCCGCACTATCTGTGTTGTTTTTCTCTATAATTGAACGCAGTGTATTGATGGCTTTAGTCTTTTATTACACATATATGTTAGAAAGGTAACGATGCAAAGAACCCAGCAATTTTCAGCTTTTGTTTGTTACTGAAAGAACCCAGTTAAATGCAACGCATGCGTAGTTGCTCGAAAAATTGAGACCGATTGCTTTAGCAGAAACATGCCGATTTCTAACGATCCAGTCGTTAGAATATCAAGAAATTTGGCAGAAAAAGAGATCAGAGACCACGTGAATGATCTATCAAAAAAATCTGAAATTTGACATAGGGAATTTTTAATAATACAGAAAACGATTAACGGCGAATTACGAAAATCGCCCATGTCAAAATTTTATTAGAACCGTGTTGGCAGAAGGGTTGTAATGTCATTCCTTAGTATGCAAAATATGAAAACAATCTAACGACTGGAATGTTTTTAAGTAATAATAATAATAATAATATTTTAGACTACGAGTAGTCGGTTTTTAGTGCAGAGTGCACTATTGGGATGGTTTGGGGGTTGACGCCGCTAACGCACTATGGCATTAAGGCAGTAAGGCCCTAAGGCACTAAGGCATTAAGACAATAAGGTGTAAACTTTACTGTTTGTTTAATTAATTAATTTCAGTTAATTAATTAGCCTTGTTTTG
>JAHPZR010045342.1:5000-7500 GCA_019787425.1 Platygyra sinensis | reverse complement strand
GATGTTTTCTCGAAATTAAGTCTTTCTTACGTCTAAAACTTTCTTTCAAGAAAAAATGCCCATACATTGTACTCTATTAGTCCTAAAAGAGACGACCCTTTAAACGTCTTACAGTTAAAGAAAATTACAACTGAGATCCTGCTTCAAAATTCTGTTTATACCATCTCTTACGAACAGTCCGGAAGAACAGTCAACAGTTCAATGATGTTGAACTTCCTATCACGCTTCTAACCTTTGGTTGCTTTATTTGGGATTTCTAGGTTTTAAATCGAACAAAATTTTGAACGCTGGATTGCCAAATCATTAATTTAGAGTTTGCCTTTTGGTCGAGGGTGGAGTCAACAGTTTAAGGGAAACTACAGTATAATCCGGGAGTACAACAAATGCCTGTTTCAACTAACGAAAGCCCTGAACAGGCTAAAAAAACTCGAGTAAACACGAAATTTTGATTCGACGACGTTCAAAAATAATTGTGAAAAATTTTTCGACCCTCGACCATTTACCCTCGACCCTCGACCGTTTACCCTCGACCCTCGACCATTTACCCTCGACCCTCGACTAGTTACCCTCGACCCTCGACCCTCGACGAAAAGGCAAACTCCCTCGACCTTGATTATTCCGGATATCACAAAAACCTCATCCAATAATTGTTTATAATTGTTTATCAATGAACACTCGAAGAATTCTTCTCGTGTTCTATCAACATCCCGCGTGGTTTATCAGCCTATAAACCATAGAAACTTGTGGTCTATTGCTTAAAGAAATGAATCGAAATGAGCCAAAACAATGCAATAACACATGGCAAATTACAGAGGTGTCACACTCGACGAAGCGATATGCAGATAACAGCGGAAATCAAGCAGACCTATGACCTCAAAAAATTTGCCATGGGACGATCTAACTGCTTTACTCTACTTAAAATTCCTCCTTACAACACAACATGAACATGAATTGCCCTTCATAAACACGAGTGAAGTGACCAAAATGTCGAGTGACCCAACAAAGTCACAAAGGCTAGTCAACCCCATTTTACACTTATAACAATAACTTTGTCGCGAAATAGTCTCAGATTGCAAACTGGGCAGAACCAACAATCAAACAGCTGTCAAAGGCGGCAAATCGAAAAGATCAAAATACCACCGCAGTCTCTTTCTTTTTCCTTTTCCTCCGCGCCCGCGCTTTTTGCGGCTCGCGCCTTCACCGCTCGCCGCTTGCTACTCGATAGCTCTAATTAAACACAAGGAATACGCTAGGAAAAGAAAGAGACTGCTCGCAGTCTACCATTATTTAAGCCTTGTTTTTAACCAGCCCCGTTGCCATGACAACAGCACACACCCTAGTCAAAATGCGATAATAAATATTTCTGTGGTTAACCTTGACTCTTGCAAAAAATGGGCGCCAAAGCATATAAATAGTTTAAAAGTTATGGTGAATTAGGCATAGGCACTTGAAAACTGTGTTCGGCCACCTTAAATCTTGTATTTTCAAATAATTGAGTTTTCATGAAAATCACCATACTTTAGGGTATCATACCACCTTAATTTAAACGCATGTGTCACGATATTATAAAACACCCTTTCAATGAGAATATAAAGGAATTAAATATTATTAATTAAAAAATTCCACACTCCGTATTTTCCACACTCCTCATTTTCTACACCTCACATTTTCCACACTCCATTTTCCACACTCCCCATTTTCCACACTCCTCATTTTCCACGCTTCGCCTTTTATCACATTCCGCACTCCGCACTCCGCATAATCCACCGAGCCTACAACTAGTTCCCTTACGAAAATTAGCTTAAGGTGGCTCCCTAGAGTTATTACGAAACACCCTGCCTATAGAGCGCGAGTTAGGAAAGGAAACGTAGTTAATTTCTCTTAAAGTTTTCCCCTTAGAGATTTACCAGTATGAGTACTGTTAAAATAAGGCTTATGTTTTGGTTGTCAATTTTTGAATTAAGGCCATTCAAGTGCTGAAGTGATTTCGTTTCTGCTTAGGGTTACTTGCGTCATTTTGAACGCGCGATTAATACTGACGTTTGGCAGGCAATGGTAGCGCGCGCTATGGAGTCTCAGTAAAACTCTAGGGAGCCACCTTAACATGACAATTTCACCCGCGCTGTTTCCCGCCGTTGCCGTGACTGTGGTCAGAGGTACGAAAATCCTGAACGCGCTAAGAACCAATCAAATTGCAGGATTCGTTACCGTGCCTTCTTGTAAAAAATAACTGATCATATCCTCTTCTCTCTACTCTTAGCTGTAGCAAATAAACGTTTGATTATTGTGTAACAATCAAACAACAGCTCTACGATTAACCGTTAAAATAACTTACTATGTATTTTTATTATAATTTTTTTAATCTATAGCGTTTTGATCGTTTTTTAAATTCGTGGATACGCAAAGCGTAGAAATGAGTTTCTTGCGGGGCCTTCGATGTGCAAATGTGTCACTCACTCACTCAGGTGTAGACACTGTTCGTAATTAGTCGGCTCGAACG
>JAHPZR010045341.1:2500-14916 GCA_019787425.1 Platygyra sinensis | reverse complement strand
GTCAGCCAACTGACTGGTTGTTTTTGAGAGCTGTTCTTTATAGATACCCAATGGCACTGTCATCAAATCTGAACCTGCCTTCTCCTTGACACTTTCACAGTCTTTACTTCTTTGGACAGGCAGGCAGGCAGGGCTGTCAATATGTTTCATTTCACCTGTAACAAACTTGTTATTGTATGGGTGAATTGTATCAACTATAGGCCTGTTCACCATAACATCAATTTCCATCAAACATACGCGGCTGTAACAGGTGCTACGGGTTATGGCCCTTACTGACAGCCCTGAGCAGATTGTCATATACTCAGCTGTGATTTCAAATCATGTTTAAAAATATGTTAATTATGCTTGCATCTGTGTTTACCAGTATCTATGAACTGTTACCAAACAGATGCACCCCAGCATGGAGTCTACTTGTTTAAAAGGAACTATGTCACTGGTATTTTGAGTTATTTTGACCATCAACAAAATTACTTTAAATTGAAGGAAACCTGAAAATAATTCCTTAGAAAGATAGTAAAACCACTAAAGACATAATAATAAACCATAAGGGCATAAGGATGGTTAAGGATGGAGAAGATTGACACGGATTACAAACAAACGAAATTGAAAAATTTCAGCTAAATTTTTCAAACCATTTAACCATGACACAGCTCCTTTAAATTGATTTATTATATGGCTAGTCTCCTGAACAGACAAGATGAGCAAATCACACACTGTGATTGGCTACCCAAGCAGGCAAGATGGAGCCATCTTGTCTGCTCAGGACTATCCGCCGTGCCCTGCGAGAAAAACTTCCGAAAGCCAAATAATAAATCCTTTATTGACCAAGCTTTTTCGGGTCAAGATGGCTGGATATTGGCCTTGTTCTTTTTTTCCAAGTTTATGGACCTTGACTCCGTCTCTGTCCATAAAAACACAAAAAGAGAACTTGGCAAATATCCAGCCATCTTGACCTCATGCTTGGAAATAACCCATATATACATAGAGTATTTTGCAGTCATTGTTCTATTTTCTAACTTCACTTGCCTCCAATTCCTCCTCCATACATTCCACTGTATCCTCCATACATACTCCCACCAGGTACCTGAAATAAAGTAAACTTAGTCCTAAGAAATACAATGTTTCCAACAGTAGAGGAATACTCATGGTATAAATTATAGTGACAGGGAGGCCTGCAGGCCCTGTTTGATGAATTTGCAAGAGAGGAGATTGAGGAGTTTATTTGGTCCAGAAATTTGGGGTGACTCTCTTGCATTGAAAGATCTTGGTAAATAACATTCTAGGAGTTGTAAAAGAGCATAACCCAGGGTTCTAATTTTTCACACCAAACGTTTGTATTGCATCTATTTACAACAGAGGCTGTATGCAAAAAGTACATACAGTATTAAGTTTACCGAAATGAAGACATGTCCTAATTTTTTAAAGATGACATAAAGCTAAGCTTTTTTTCGTGATACTGAGTGAAGGAAATAAACCCAAATTACCATAACCTGGCCCTCCATACATAATATCCAGCAGCTTGATCTCTGTGCTTGAGGTCTTGGCGGCAAGGGGAGGGGTTTTTGACCCAGAATTTTCAGAGGCATCCATTCTGCTTGGATTATAACAGCTGCGAAGAGCATTCGTTTTCGGGCCGCCAGCCCCTATTGGAAGCCGAGATGGTGAATCAAACGAGGAGGAGAAGCCGACCTTGCATTAATTCCTATTCCTTCCCAAGGTTTCGGTGGAGCAGACATCACATAAAACTGAGTCCAATCGTGTCAGAGTTACGTAGCCATTTTTCGATCCAAAATGGCGGCGTTCTAACTAGTACCCAGGCCTCAAAACTAGGGGTTAAAGTTCAATGGGAAAACCAAAATGGGCTTATGATTTTGATCAAATTTTATTTCCCTTATTTTTATTCTCATCTCATCAATTCACGAGTACGAGGCCAATTTTTGTCAAAATAAAATTCTGAACAGCAGTGCCTATAGTACAGGATAAGGGACGGACCATTAGAAAAGTGATGGGGGGGGAGGGGAATTTTCAGCTTGCACGAATTTTTTTTTCGCTCACGGCTTGTGCAGGAATTTTTTTTTCAGGTGAAACCCTCTGCGCGAATTTTTTTTTCAGACAAATATTGCTTTTTGAAAAGGTCATAGACAGCCCAACACAAACTCCCCTATGTGGTTATACGGTAGTGGCACGTAAGCCTCTAAAGTTTTGTTCTAGCGAGTTTGTCTTTGAGCGATTTACCTTTTTGAAAAGTTAATAGACAGGCCAACACAAACTCTCCTATGTGGTTTTACGATAGCGGCACGTAAGCCTCTAAAGTTTTGTTCTGGCGAGTGTCTTTGAACGATTTACCTTTTTGAAAAGTTAATAGACAGGCCAACACAGACTCTCCTTTGTGGTTTTACGATAGCGACACGTAAACCTTAGCAGTTTTGCTCAGACGAGTATGTCCTAGAGCGAAGATAGTCTGCCTGCCAATGAAAACCACACTTTGTGGTTCTTTTTTTTTAAAGTACCAGTGGCAGTGTTAATGTTGCTGTTTATGTGGTTAACACTTACTACTACTACGTGTGAATGACTTTTTCATTGTATTATAGAATTCTTATTCAAGGCACGGGCTCCTGTTCAAGGGGATAAGACTCATCCTCTAATTTTTATTCTGAGCATAACGAATTTTATAGCATATAATATTTACAAAGATACCAGATTCTAATATTAATTTATTACAAATTTTATTTTATTATTTCCATTACAATACAGTATACAGTGTATGTTGTAGCACAACGAGCCAGACGTTCTTTGCAACCAAAAACAGACCTTGGATCCCGTGGAGATGAAGAACTTGTAGTTCTACATCTCCACGGGATACCAGTGGCTTGTAACATTCCAGTGTAATCATATCCCTGGCAGTGATCGTTTGTGTTCCACAAAACGCGTCATGTGTCCAGACACTTTGAAAATCATTTATGTTATGCAGTCAGAAATTCTCAAAAATTATTGCAACGAGGTTTTCAAAAACCTCTCAAGAGGTTACGCTCACGATTACTATGCGTGATAGAAATCACGAGCTCATAATCTTATTGTTTTCAAGTAATGCGAAGCGATTCTGGAAACTACACGACCGAAAAATCACTATCACGAGTTTGTTACATATCCAGAAGCACTCAACAACTGTACTGCATGGACTTCAATGAGACTGGGTGAACCAGAACCCACCACAGCATGTTCCTATAATGCAACGCACGACGGAAAAACACTTTGACGATTTTGTTACATATCCCAAAGCACTCAGCAACTGTATTGCATGGACTTCAGCCTGGGTGAACCAGAAAGGATATGTAACATGTTCCTATAATGTCACGCACGACGGAAAAATCTCTATCACGATTTTGTTACATATCTCGAATTACTCGTGAACTTCAGCCTGGGTGAACCTGAAAGGATATGTAACATGTTCCTATAATGTACGTCACGCACGTCGGAAAAATAACTTTGACGATTTTGTTACATATCTTGAAGCACTCATCAGCAACTGTGTTGCATGGACTTCAGCCTGGGTGAACCCGAAAATATCCTCTAACCCTCGGCAACGTCAATTCTACGTGGACGTTTGCGTGGGCAAACCAGAGAGCATTTATAATATGTACCTATACGGATTTTCTATGTATCCGAAATAATTGTCTTTCAGAAAACTATTGTACGATGGACTCAGTATAGGGTCTAACTCACAAATGAAAACAGTGATTTTTAGTACCTGTCTAGTCCCCATACTATCTAAAAGCATGACAATCCATGTAAGTTAATTATCATATAAATGAAAGATTAATCTAATGATATAACTTGGTACCTCGTCTTGTTGTCTTGATTGGATGCTCTACGAGGTTGGTCACGGCTAGCGCTAGCTGAAGACACTTTTTGGTTCTCTCTGTCGTTCTCAGGTGATTGAATTCATGTACAAGCCAATCGCGGTTGTCGGTTTTGTTTGGTTTTCAACAACTGTTTAATGGTTTGCCGCAACAACAAATCCAAACGTATATCCAGGGACAGCTTCTTTGTTGTTCTTCCCGCGAAAGGAAAAGGAAGAGGAAAATTCGACTGAAAACTGGATCAATTTCGCACAAATGCGTCAGGAGAAACACCATATCTTCTAATTCGGGAGGCAAGTCTAGTTTGTGCCCGTTTTCAATGACCGATGACGGGTTCATTGGAAGTCGAAGTCTCTATTATGTGTAAGCGAACAATAATCCCGCGTTGTGAAAATTTATTATAAAAAAATAAATTATGCGGCCAGATCATATCTGAAAATTACCAGGTCACTTATAGACACAGTTTCTTTTATTGTAAGCAATTATCGCAAACCACAATAGAACCGCAAAATTCTTGCGATGACAGCAACCTAACAGATAAATGACGTCACGCCATAGCAACCGGACCTGGACCTTCCTTCTGCATGAATTTTTTTTCTTTACCTTCTTCTTTGCACGAATTTTTTTTCTTGGCAATTTGCCTTGCATGAATTTTTTTTTGTTTTTTTCCCCTCCCCCCCCCCATCACTTTTCTAATGGTCCGTCCCTAAGGAAGGTATAACGGGGCGGGGTGCTGCTTGAGGGCAGTCCCATGGTCACCTGCCTGAATTTCAAAAAAATGCCCTGTGAGAAATTGAGACAATTTTTGAAAGAAGTTGTGTTGCTGCAGTTTCATCTTTTCACCTTTAACATATATGGTTTACTTTTCTCTGGTCTTTGTTTTATTTAATTTGGGGGACTAAATAACAATGGCCCTAATTAACATAAGAAAAAGAATATAGGATTCCATTGAAGGTGATGGTAGACATGGGCCAGAACCTGCCGCTTCCCGTACGGTTATCTTTTAACTCCTGTCCTCGTCGGTCTTCCTCCCATCCCCTGTAAATTATTAAGGAGACTCAAAACACAACCAAGTCATTTAGCTTGCAAGCCTTAGGCATTAATTCCTTTTTCTTTTGTTTTCAGTCTTGTTCCACTTACTAGACTGTCTTCATTCCATGACCAATGACATAACCACCATAAAAGGTATCCAATTTTACCTGAAACCTCAGGGTTTTTTTAACCCAGAAGTTTCAAAATAGGCTAAATCCAAGTCAAATAACATTTTGAGTTTTTGTTTTTTTCCACATTCTTAGAACTCCCACTTCACACACCCCTATTCTCCCAGGTTCCCTCCCCCACTTGAAGTTGTGAAATGACACCATCATGTAAACTATTTATTCTCAGAAAAAATCCTTTTCCTACAGGTTCTGTAAATTTCTTTCCCAAACTCATTAATAATTCATCACATTAAAACAATGAAAATCACAAACGTGAAGGAGGTTTGGAAGCCCGGTGCTAATGAGCACATATTTTGATGATTTTAGTTCTCTGTTTACTCTCAAGTTTTTGTTTCGATTGAGAAGATATATCAAACACTTGAGACAGTATTTCATTGGCTATCCAAACATCTCAAATTTTGTCGAAAATACTCCGCTGCTCATCATATTTTCAACTCTCTTCTCACTGTTTGGATATCCCAATGAAACACTGTTTCTCGTATTTGATATATTACAGCAAACATGCTAGTTCAGGGTGTTGGGGAAAAGCAAATGTCTAGAAATATCATTTTCTTGCAGAATTTAGCCATGTGAAGTATATGTGAAATAATTCATATTTGTACTGCGGTTGTAGATGAAAGTGAAGAGTGATCATCGCAGTAAATGTTCCAATTTAAGCAACTGGAAAGAAGAAGCCTGAAAAAAATCAGGGCTTCAACGGGATTCGAACCCGTGACCTCCGCGATACCGGTGCGATGCTCTACCAACTGAGCTATGAAGCCACACATTGGGAGCGAGGTCAATTTGTTGAGTTCATATCTTCCCGTGCAGTGAAGTGATGTGAAGTATATATGAAATAATTCATATTTGTACTGCGGTTGTAGATGAAAGTGAAGAGTGAGCCATCTTCTGGGAAAATGAGATCTGCTCAATAATTTCATACTTACTTAGTTACTTACTTTCACCTACTTCCAAATTGGTATTTTTGAGGGGGCTGTGGGCAATTTGATTTAGGCACAATTTTTCATTTTTCTTTCAACAGTTGCATACTTTTTTTCTGAATACAGTCAACTCTCTCTAAGATGGACACCATCGGGACCAGCCTCAGCTGTCTGTCTTAGAGAGGTGTCCGGCTTATAGAGAGTCGACGTAACATGACCCCAGGAATTTTAAGATAATAATACTGAACCTGTGCACAGTGAATACGAGTCTGTTTGTAGTTTGTGTTAAGTTATTTCCTTGAACAAAACCTACAAACTTGCTAGCTGTGAAATGGCTAAGTGAACGCATTGCGAAAGAAAGATAGTTGATGCTTTGGCAAGGAATCAAGAAAGACAAACCGGCAGCAAACGGAAGCAGCAACGGAATAACAGCAGGGAAAGCTGTAGTTCAGCTAACAAAGCAAGAAAATAACTGTTTTAGATTACAATGCACCTCCAAGTTATTTTTTGAATGGAACAAAATGAAGACTGATTTAATTTCAACTTGTACTGTATGCATTCCGCGGACATGATTAGAGCTGTCAATTAAATGTCTGGTGTTAAAAAGAGTCACATGCTTGGTAATTAAAGAAATTTTCTTCCCTAAATCGTAATTTGCGGTCACATTCAGCACCTCACAAGTGTCCGTTGTCCGTCTTATAGAGTTTGGTTATAGTAAAATGACCAAGATGGCTCACTTAAACCTCAATTTCTTTTTTTCTTTGGCTGTGGGTCATGAGTGTTTTGGTAAAAAACACTTGCAGATAATGTTTTTCCAAAATCACCCAGCACCCTTGCATTATTATTTTAGGGTCTACCTCTAAACAGCTGTATTTAGCTAAACCAAAAAGATGACAGACCCAGTTTTAATATTGGTATAGACTGCATGACAAATTAATAAAATCAGAAAAATATTTTTGCCTTGCAGATGACTGTTGTGGTGTGTTTATCTCACACAGTTAGAGATAGGAGTTAAAACATACAAGTTTCTTTATCATGACAAAAAATTTTAATAACGTAGTTCATTTAAGTCTTACAAGTGAAAAAAATACTTGATAACTGTACAGCTGTGGTCAAAAAAATATATTGAAACATTTATAATCAGTGGAAAAAGATACTATTTCTGTACACTGTCATAAAAAACATTCAAGCTTATCCAAATCATTGTTAACGATTCATTTGGATTTACAAATGTAGTTCTTTAAAGATCAAACTTTCAAAACCATACAAAATCTTTAGAAAAAATGAATTCATGAAGTATTTACAACTTTAATGTACGAGTGTAATTTGTTGGTAATGTTCAAACTTAAAAAACTATTTTCCTCTTTTTTTTGATTTAAAAAATAGTTATTAAAAATTTTCATCAAGTGTGAATGTGTTTTCCTGCTGTTTGCTCATTACTCCTGCCTTCTGATATTCTCCAACTCTCTTCTCAAAGAAGTTTGTCTTCCCCTCCAAGGAAATGTTTTCCATGAAGTCAAATGGGTTTTTTATATTGTAAACCTGTTGAATAAAGAATAAACTCTAAGATTGATAACTGATTTATCATATTTTAAGTAAAATTTCTTAAAATAGGCCATTTGAGTTCCATTGTGCCTGTTTCAAAGTGAGTCTAAGTGTGAAGCTATTCTTATCAAATGACTGATTTGCACGAAAATGAAACAGCATGCAGAACTTATTATTTTCATATGAAAGGTTTCGCACTTAGACTTGCTTTGAAACAGAGACACAAGAGAATTCTGAAATGGCCTATTGACACAATTCAAAACACTTCTCTGAGGACTTAGTAATCAAGTATGATGCTTTTTGCTGTTAAATTTAAACTATAAAATGCTCAGAAATAAAATGTAAGGCAAAAGATTGCAAGTTGGGAGAATTAATGTATTGAACCTACAAAAGGTTTTAATAACAATTACCTTAGAGCAGTTTAGAGCTACTAGAAGTCTGTCAGCAACAAATTCAATGTACTCTTTCATCAAGTCATGGTTCATGCCAATGAGCTTCACTGGGAGAGCTTCCGTAAGAAATTCTTGTTCAATAACGACAGCATCCTTGATAATTGATTTGATGACTTTTTCTGATGGTTTGTTGACTAAGTAGGAGAACATCAAGCAGGCAAAGTCACAATGAAGACCCTGAAAGAGAGAAGCCACACACATCAGGTGTATTCTACAATCATAACACAGTGGTTTCATTAAGTTTTTGTGCAGTAGGTCAGTGGAGTTTTTCAGCCAGGCATTTTTGGTTTTTCTCATGAAAGAAAGTAAGGGAACACGAAAACAGCTGGGGCAAATTGATGGCCAAGTCTCCTTTACAGCCAGTCAATTTGCCCATTGCCCGGTCCTTAATTTAATGAACCCCCTGTCTACATTTCATTTTAGGGCTAATTTCTTTCAAAGGATTGCTTAGGAAAAAATGTGAAAATTAATAGCATCAGTGCTTTTGTCTTACCTCATCACGACTGATTAGCTCATTTGAGAAAGTCAGACCTGGCATCTTGCCCCTTTAATTGTAAGACAGACAATTAGCAAATGCAGAAATTTTATTTTTTAAAAGGTAAAGAATACCATCAACTTGCAAACGCATACCCTAAACGCATTTTAAACTTTAGTTCAATTCAGAGAGGTTGTGCTAAAGTTGCTTTAATTTTATTTAACTCTCACCTCTTTTTCAGCCAGAAAATGGCAGCAAATGAACCAGAGAAAAAGATTCCTTCCACAGCGGCAAAAGCAACAATCCTTTCTCCGTAAGATGCCTGTCAAATGGAGAGAACGACAATATTGTCAACACATTTTTCTTATCCAATGCTGAGTAACCTACATACACCTGTGGCAATTAAGTTTCCAGAAAACAACAACAACCAAAAAACAAGGAAGGAAAGATCATGAATTGTCATGTAAAAACCCACTTACTCTCTCTGGGTTGATCCAATTCAGTGCCCACTGAGCTTTTCTTCTGACACAAGGCATTGTCTCAATAGCATTGAAAAGTTGCTGTCTGAAGAAAAAAAGTATAGTAAGTACTGATTACAAAAGAAGCCTGTTAAACTGTTCAAAAAATGGACCTCTAAAATTTGGTCGAGATGTGTTTTTATTACTAGCTGTATCAAAAAGGATTTCAATCAAGCAAGTGATCATGAACATTTTAATTGGTCATTAATATTATCTTCAACACAATTTGGCTAAGTTGCCAAAAAACACCAGGGTTGATAAAAAAAAAACATGGAAACTCCTTGTAATAAATCTTGGCCCTTATCTTTAACTCTGTTGTGATCTAAAAGGGGTGAATTGGTTAAAAACAGGCTCTATCTAAAGCTAGAAATTAAACAAGTATGATTATAACATAGCTTTATGCTAGTGTGTGCTCTGATTGGCTAATTTTTTATGAAAAAGAAATAGATGGTTCATAGAGATGGTTCAGGCTGACGTCATTGTCGGTGAAATTTCTTGCCAGTAAAAGTTCTCTCGCAACTTTTTTCAAGCAACACGTGACTTTAGCTGTTACTAATGGCTAGTATTATTCAACATTTGAGTTAGGGTTTCTCGATGACTTTGAAGATGTAGAAAACGTGTCTGAAATGGCAGCAGAAACATTGGAAATGTCAAAAGATCAACACAGCAAAAGTGCTACCGGTGAAAACAACACCTGCACATGCATGCACGTGGAAACAACACGTGCACTTGCATGTGCAGAATTTGCGATTTGATCAATGCAGAAAAAGCGGCTTTTTAGCATGAAAAATGTCTTGCTATGTTGTAAAAGCAACAGACAATGTCTAGTGTGCATCCATCCAATTTGGGATGCACTTGGATAGTTGGGAGAGCACTTAGGTAGCTAGAGATGCTCCTCGAGCATGTCTTATGCTACCTTCATGCTCTCCCATCTATCCGCGTGCATCCCGTATTGGATAGACGCAGGCTAGACATAGTCTATTCCTTATAATTGCATAACCAACTTACTTTTCAGCAGAGTCTTCAATGTAAGTTTCAATCAGTAGGCTGTACATTTCAGAGTGGATATTCTGAAAAAAGCAAAAAGAAAAGAATTTAAGTCTGAAATAACAATAACATTAGTTGTCATGTTATGTTGTTCCAAGATTTGAAGAGCATGAATCACTAAGTGGCTCCACCATTTCTGATAAAAGTGGTGCATACATGGGAATCTGGTGGTTCTCCCTACTGACAAAGTATCACAAAACAAACTCTTTCTCACCTCAATGGCAATTTGAAAGCCATAGAAACATCTTGCCTCAGGAACTTGGACTTCCTGGCTAAAGCACTCAACCAAGTTTTCATTCACAATGCCATCGCTAGCAGCGAAGAAAGCAAGAACATGCTTGATGAAATACCTTTCATCATCCTAAGTCGTACAGAAAATAAAAAAAAAGTGATCAGACTGCAGCCATGAAATTCTTTGATCTGCACCGCTCGTTATGAACGGCAACCTTTGGCACAGGGCCTGCTGGAATTTTTTTCAAGGCACAAGGACATGTGCACTTCAGCTACAGAGTAAAAAAAAGATAAAAATCTCACCGTAAGTTTAGCCCAGTCATCTTTATCTTTGGAAAGATCTACTTCCTCTGCTGTCCAGAAGGAGGCTGCAAAAAAAACAATTTTTTGAACAAGATCGATAAGGGCAAAATTTTTTACTTGTGGTACAACATGATCAGTTAATGATCCTTTAGAATGTTTTTTTTTCAGATTGCTTTTATCAATGGAAATCAAGTCAATTTCCTGCGCTTTTTGCTATCCCCTCTCTCTCTCAGCAAGATTAAAAATTATCAAGCGTACGCTTTGCAATTACTAGGACGTTATGTTATGTAACTGCAAGCCAACCAACGCCTATGTGAGAAAACTAATTTCCTTCGAGTTAGTTTGGTTTCTTACCTTCAGCCTTTTTGTACATTTGCCAAATATCTTTATACTGGATGGGAAGAAGGACAAATCGGTGTGGATTTTCACGGAGAAGTGGCTCATCTTCGGTGTTAAACTTCGACTTGGTTTTGTAAACTGGCTTCTCTGGTCCACGATGCTGAAATAATATAATAGAAATATTTATTTTCCAGAGTAAGAAAGGGATGGTTTTGAGAACGCTCCCTCGAAAAGGAAAAATGTTCCGCTTTCTTTAAGTTTACCGCCAAATACCGGCCCGTTGCAGTCGGACCGGATTTCGCCCTTTTGTTCGTGCCGTTGCATGGTTTTGCTTGAAGCTATAAACTTTAACAGTTTAACTGCGCATATATGAAAAAATTCTCCAACAGAACTAAGACCATTTGTATAAAAGCCGTCTATTACGATTCAGCTAACTATCAGCTAAACAGAAGGCGTTCTACAAATTTCAGAACTTCGTGATATAATGCACGCATTATCAGTTGATGCTGGCAATTTTTTTTCCAGGAACGTGGAAGGCGAATTTATAACGGAGGAAAATTAAACCTTGTGGAACGGCGAGCTAACGAATAATCGCATTTCTCCTATTTCATAAGCCTGTGTATAGATAACCGGGAGCTGGCTTGCCTTGAAAATTTTACCTCCCGTCAAAAGAAGAGATCGTTAGAATTTTGTCTCACCTTCTCACTTTTCTGGTTGCATTTGTCCTCCTCGGTCTCGTCGAATGAAACGTCTTTGAAAGCTTTCACGAGCTTGGTAATGTTGTCGCTCTTGATTATGTAGTTGTTTACACCAAGCATGATGAACTACAAAGTAACTACTTACAAAAGGAAAGGATATAAAAAGAGCAAGAAGGTGCAATGTACAAGAAGGCTGAGGAAGGAATGATCAGCGAAGGACGCGACGCGAACTTGAATTTGCGCGCGGTGTGAGAAAGTAACCAATCAGCGACTAAGCTACGAAGGAATTTTTGTTTATCATTGGTTTGTTCGTTCCCGGGAAAATTTAATCACACGCGCAAAACCATATTTGGAAAACAAAAGGCGCAAATGGCGCTACTTTGAGGTTATGCGCCCGTGCGAGGAAAATCAGCGGAGATTCGCTTCAAATTCTCCGTATATAGCCCTTTTCACGGTTAATTTTTCTCATTTGCATTACAATGTAATCCAACGTGGATGCGAGGCAATTTCGGGCTAAAACTGCAAAATAGCCCGAAATTGCCTCGCATAAATGCTAGATTTCATTGTAATGCAAATGAGCAAGGTTAACCGTGAAAAGGGCTATTGTGGCAAGTAAACTGACAATTTTACGATAACTGCAAAAATTCACGCGTGCTCAGTGGTTTAATTTTATTGTCCATATGCGGACAGACACATAAATTTGAAATCCATGCGACGCGTCAGCAAGCGAGAGCGGGCAATACGACAATTTTTTTATCGTAAAAAACAAATTGATGTCAGTTTTTAATGCTTCTGTCCTGTTATTGAC
>JAHPZR010045339.1:0-5000 GCA_019787425.1 Platygyra sinensis | reverse complement strand
TTTCGTTCAAACTTTGCCCACTGAATATTTATCATATGAGAACTTCAATTTTGAAATAAAAAAGGGGGGTACCCATACTCATTAAGGAGCACTAGGGCTTTGAAAATGACCCATTTTGGCATTATTTAACGCTCATTACAAGAACGCATTCCGAGTAATAATTGTAAATTTTTGTGACCGAGACTCATGAGAACACGCATTAAACTGGAGTCAATGCGTTGTATTGGACACAAACAAACTTTTTAAGTTTGATTTAGACAGAAAGCTGAATCCTTGATTAAAGTTTCAACCAAATTTCTTGACATGGTTACCGTGGGGCAAAATTGAAAAGACCACAGTTTACTTGCTGTTTTCGCCATTTATTCAATTTTCAGCAATAGAAATCAGATCAGTCTTTCCTCAAGCAAAGTTTATGATAAGGTGATTACAATGACTGGAAAAAAAAATGGGGTGCCCATGCTCGATGGTGAGCTATAGCCATTTTTCAACTGAAAGAGCTCAATATCAAGGCAAATCCGCCATGTTTTCAGGGTGCACGTGCACGAGAGCACGCTAAATCACGCCATAAATTATGCACAGAAAGGATGCGCAGTGCAATTGTGAGGAATAACCTTAAGTTCGCCAAGAGACTTTAGCGATAATTGTAAATAATTGATATGACGCCCCTGCGTAACCAGCTTGCAATAACTGTCAACCTTTTAAATTTTTAATCGATTTCAGTTTAATCTCACAAAGTTGCCAGATTTTCTACTTGCCTAGAACTCTACTCTTGCTGAGTTTTGAAAATTATAATAAAGCAATGCAAAAAGGACTAAGTTTCAAACAGATGTTTAGTTGAAGACAGTCAGAGAACAGCTGCCGTAGACAATAGTCACCTGCCTGTATAGAAACAACATCTGAGACAACATCAAAAGTAAACATAAGTGATTCGTGTCATACAGGAATATTCCGCTTAAAAATACCGATCGTGAGAACCGATCGTGAGAAAAACAGACACACAAAAGAAAACACTCTATTTTTGTTTTTCTCTCGGTCACATTGTTCTATAATAAGCCATTTTTGAGCTGCTTTGTAGTTCTGTTTCAAAACGAGTCTTCATGCGAAAGCTTTCACATGAAATTGAGTTTGACTTGCATGCCGAAAATGAAGAAAAGGCGGAAGAAATAAAATAATGCTTCAATTTGTCACGTTGATTCACACGCATCGCAAAGGCGGAGGTGACCTGAACGAGCCGAGTTTGCCGTGATGGATTAACAAGAGAATAAATTGCAGTTCTATCAACTGGGTTAAAAGGAGGATCTAGGATTTTTCTTAGGAGTAGGTGCACCTCGGAATGACGTTACTTCTCATTTTGTCAACAGAATCTTTCGATAAGACAACAACAATTCCAGGTTTAGATGGTAATAACCCAGAAATCATATAATCATCAGTCGTCTGCCCCTTTACGAGCTGTCTTATGCCCTTTTTCTGTTTCAGTGCCACTAAATAACAGGTCCATTACCGGCGCGTGCCGCGTTGTGAAGGCCCGTTTACTCGATGCAATTTTTGTCGCGCTTAAGTTGCAACTTCAAAGGCGCACGTGTAAACCAGGTGCGATTTTCAGGGCGATTTGTCGCCGCGATATCGCAGGGGTTTCGAACATGTTTGAAACTTGTTGCATTTTTAGCGCGACAAAAATTGCATCGAGTTGCCGCGACAAAAATCGCCTGTGTAAACGGGCCTTTATACTGGTCAATTTGCATAAGCAGTTCCGCTATTACACGACCAAAACGATACCTTTGTTTTTCTCGGCCACAACCCCGACAGAGTTGTATATTACGTACTCTGATCAACCCCTTTACGACACACTCTGCATGGCAACGGCACGGAGCTGTCATTCCGGATCTTAAACCCGTGAAACTTACAATAGTCGTCACAGCATGGTCTTACACATTCTTCGATCTCTCCCCTTTTCAGCCAGGCACAACGACTACTCGTTTCACGCTGTAATAGTTTTCCACCTCACTAATTGGGTCCCGATACTTAGCTATTGCAGCTAAAATTAGAAATCTCGATTTCTGGCGGTCGCCGAGGGTGTAGGGCGCCCGCCGAAAAAAAAAGTGCATTCGCCTCCCCTGCTGCTTGTTTCATCGCAATGTATTTGTATTTCCAAAAAAGTTAGAACTTTTGTGATTGACACATGGCAGGTGTAAGGTTGTGCCAGCCCTATTTTGGATGGCTGATCCGGCTTACGATTGTTTGTCGGCACGCACAAGTGAAACTATGTCGATGTTTTCGCGAAGTAATAATGTTACAAACTTCCCACCCTAGCGTGTGAACAAATATTGTTTAGAATTATCATTGTTTTCGTTGTCTTTTGTTCTAAGTTATAATGGGAACGGTTTCTTTGATATTGCCACATTTGGTTTATTTCGAAAACTTTAGGGTTCATTTCAGAGATAAGCACGCATCAGGGGAGGCGATGCACTTTTTTTTCGGCGCTGCTACACCCTCGGCGACCGCCAGAAATCGAGATTTCTAATTTTAGCTGCCATAGCTAGGTATCGGGACCCCATTGTGAGGTGTAAACTATTTACATCGTGAAACGAGTAGTCCGTTTGCCTGGCTGAAAAGGGGAGAGATCGAAGAATGTGTAAGACCATGCTGTGACGACTATTGTAAGTTTTCACGGGTTTAATATCCGTAATGAAGCTCCGTGGCCGTTGCCATGCAGACTGGGTGTCGTAAAGGGTTGATTCGTAGTACGTATATACAACTTGTCGGGTTGTTGGCCGAGAAAAACAAGGTATACGTTTTGGTCGTGGTAATAGCGGGAACTGCTTATGAACACAAAAATTGAACCAGTATAAAAGGCCCGTTTACACAGGCGATTTTTGTCGCGGTCAACTCGATGCAATTTTTGTCGCGCAAAAATGCAACAAGTTTCAAACATGTTCGAACCCCTGCGATATCGCGGCGACAAATCGCCCTGAAAATCGCACCTGGTTTACACGTGCGCCTTTGAAGTTGCAACTGTAAGCGCGACAAAAAGTTGCAAGTCGATAGTAAACGGGCCTTCACGAACGCGGCCACGCGCCGAGTCATGGCACCTGATTATTTTAGTGGCACTGAAAACAGAAAAAAAGGGCATAAGAACAGCTCGTAAAGGGGGCCAGGACGACTGATGATTATATGATTTTACTGGGTTATTACCATCTAAACCTGTGAATTGTTGTTGTCTTATCGAAAGGCATTCTGTTGACAAAATGAGACAGTAACGTCATTCCGAGGTGCACTACTCCTAAGACAAAATCCTAAAAGATCCTCCTTTAAACCCCGTTGATAGAACAGCTGCAATTTATTCTCTCGGTTAATCCATCACGGGCAAACTCGGCTCGTTCAGGTCACCTCCGCCTTTGCGAATGCGGTGTGAATCAACGTTGAACAAATTGAAGCATTATTTTTATTTCTTCCGCCTTTTCTTCATTTTTCGGCATGCAAGTCAAACTCAATTTCATGTGAAAGCTTGTCGCATGAAGGACTCGTTTTGAAACAGAAACTACACAAGCAGCTCAAAAAATGGCTTATTATAGAACAATGTGACCGAGAGAGAAAACCAAAATAGAGTGGTTTTCTTTTGTGTGTACTGTTTTTCTGCACGATCGGTTCTCACGATCGGTATTTTTACAGCGGAATATTCCTGTATGGACACGACCATCACTTATGTTTACTTTGATGTTGTCTCAGATGTTTTGTTTCTATACAGGCAGGTGACTATTGTCTACGGCAGCTGTGTTCTCTGACTGTCCTTCAACTAAACATCTGTTTTGAGCTTAGTCCCTTTTTGCATTGCCTTTATTATAATTTTCAAAACTCAGCAAGAAGTAGAGTTCTAGGCAAGTAGGAAAAATCTTGCAAACTTTGTGCAGATTAACACTTGAAATCGATAAAAATTTAAAAGGTTGACAGTTATTGCAAAGCTGTGTTACGCAGGGGCCGTCATATCACTTATTTACCAATATATCGCTAAAAAAGTCCTCTTGGCGAACTTAAGGTTATTCCTCACAATTGCACTGCGCATCCTTTCTGCGCATAATTTATGGCGTCATTTAGCGCGCTCTCGTGCACGTGCACACTGAAAACATGGCGGATTTGCCTTGATATTGAGCTCTTTCAGTTGAAAAATGGCTATAGCTCACCAACGAGCATGGGCACCCCAATTTTTTTTCAGTCATTGTAATCAACTTATCATAAACTTTGCTTGAGGAAAGACTGATCTGATTTCTATTGCTGAAAATTGAATAAATAGCGAAAATAGCAAGTAAACTGTGGTCTTTTCTATTTTGCCCTATGGTAACCATGTCAAGAAATTTGGTTGAAATTTTAATCAAGGATTCAGCTTTCTGTCTAAATCAAACTTAAAAAGTTTATTTGTGTCCGATACAACGCATTGACTCCAGTTTAATGCGTGTTCTCATGAGTCTCGGTCACAAAATTTACAATTATTACTGGGAATGCGTTCTTGTAATAAGCGTTAAATAATGCCAAAATGGGTCATTTTCAATGCCCCAGTGCTCCTTAATGAGTATGGGTACGCCCCCTTTTTTTATTTCAAAATTGGAAAGTTCTCATATGATAAATATTCAGTGGGCAAAGTTTTTGAACGAAAATCTCATGTCAAGTTTTATTTCAGGGGAATTACCTTAAATAAAGGCTTCATATCAAAGTTGTGACCGCTAATATATCACTGAAGGACTTGTAATCATTCACAATCCCGAATGTGTCAACACCTACAGGATATTGGTTTAATTTCTGTACATTTACTTGAAACAACTAAACAGAATTGTCGTTTGTTTATAAAGAGCCTGCCTTCTATCTTGTCCCAGCTGTTTGCAGAGTCATTGTAATCTTGAAGTAGACATTGAGTTCTTAAGTAACTTGTCGCTTGCCTTTCCATACCAAAGAACAAAGCCAAAACTTATGATTTTTATAAGAGTTACCATAAGTGAGCTATTGAAAAG
>JAHPZR010045338.1:0-13681 GCA_019787425.1 Platygyra sinensis | reverse complement strand
CAGGCCAGCAAGATGTTGGGGTAACTCTGCAGCCGTGGTCTTCTTATCACGGCCATTATCACTAACACGTTAAGCAGAACTGTCAAGGGACTTGTGACGATGTTAATGATGATAGTGATGATATAAGTAATCTGGAGTGGGTCATTCGTGTTCCGCCATTTGTAAACTTGTTGGTAGTGTTTGTAAACTGATTTGAACCGGAGAAGTTGTACGCCATGTCATAGGAAGCTGTAGAATGCGCGCGTGTCTCTGAACTGGAAACTTAAAGCTATTTATTGTTGCCGAAAAATAAGTAAATTATGCCGCTTTCTTCTCTCGGGAGATATTAGCCATGTAAGCTAAATGGGTTTCGCTAACTTTCATGTAACCCTTTTATGTTTAGCTAATCTCTCATCACAAATGTTTTTCTTCTTGTTTTACCCATAAAAGATAACAATTCTTTTTCAGTTTATTTTAGAAGCATGGTGTTGGGGAGGGGGGGGGGGGGGGGGGGAGGGGGGTTGAAGTTTATTTATAAAGTTGTACTCCGAGTTCTAGACGCGTCCAACTTAAAAAAGGTTGCCCTTTCGCAAACAGAAATAAATGACAACCCTTTCTCACACCTACATTTGACAAATACCGAATGACAACATATATACTCATAAATAAATGTTCCTTTAATTGGCTTAATGAACTCGCCGTTGGCCACAACTGTTTGATTCGTGATAGTTTAAACTGACGAGTTTTAAATTCCGAAATACAGTTTGCTCTATACTTTGATATACTTCAATTCTCCTGCGAGCAACAGAATATTTTATTTCCCTCTTGCCTGAAAACGGTACACTTTGCTTGTCAAACTTCCTTATTTATTAGTAATAATAATACACTTTATTTAGAGAGGGTGGCACGGAATAGTTAAGATAACTAATAAACTTGTAGCCCTCTATCTAAAAAATGCTTACAAAACTAATACAATATAATATAACAAGACGAATTGTGAATGAAAATAAAATATAACTTGAGAGCAAATAATGAATCAAGTGTTAAACAAAAAAGTGAGGTAGTTTCTGTTGTTCATCTGTTTCTGTTTCTAGGAATTTTTTACCTGCCAACCCCCTCCCCCCCCCCCCCCCCCCCCACCCCCTCCCCGGATTTAGCGTTTAATTGACGGTAAATGCATTGAGGGATAACTTAATTCACAAATTGCAAAATGTTTTTTATTTTGAGATTGCCAAAGTGAAAATAGCAAATAACACCGACTCTTAATTAAATATGTAAATGTTTTAATAATTTTTTGGGAGATGACTTAACATGTTAGCTGAAAGATGAGTTCGTTGACTTCGAGATTACCTTTTAATGTTTAGCTCATCAAATACGCATCACAAATGTTTTGTTCGTGTTTTTCCCACACGATATGTCGGGATATTTTGCCAGGGAGGTGGGGCGGAGTGGAGGTTGATTGATCAAAATTTTAAGGGAAGGTCTACTCCGAGTTTTAAACCCGTCTATTCACCATTTTTCCAAGAAAAGTAAAGGATGACGTGTCGCTAAGAATAATGACTTGTACAATTTTTCAAGTGACTTCTACTATTTCTACAATTTAGTTTTCCCGAATATTGGAAAGGTGAGCTCGTCGTTGGCCTCAACTGTTTGATTCGCAATATTTTAAACGTCTTTTGACTGTACCGAAGTAAGCTCTTAAGCTATTTCAGTTCTTGTATTACGGGCAATTCTATATACCTCCTGCTGCATAACTGTTCCACCATTCTTCCATACGTCAGCGCTGAAATCCCAACTGCTTTTATTTATACCTTCAACCTGCATAAGGCATATAGAGAGTATACCCCGGGCTCGGATTAAGATGATGAAAGTTCTTACTCTTACTGACAACTTAATCCACGATGCATTACCAAACTGTGTTAAAATCCACTAAGTCCCTGAAGTAAAAGATCCATACAAGAACACCGCTCACGGAAAACATCGACAAAATATAGCGACACGAATACATAACAAGGGGTACAGTCGTTACATGAACATCAAAGGTTCTTGAGCATAGTCTAAAGGCCCATTTTCACAGTCGATTTTTGTCGCGGCAACTCGATACAATTTTTTGTCGCGCTAAAGTTGTATCAAGTTTCAAACAGTTCGAAACCCCTGCGATATAGCGGCGACACTGAAAATTGCACCTGGTTTACACGTGCGATTTTGGAGTTGCAACTTAAACGCGACAAAAATTGCATGGAGTTGCCGCGACAAAAATCGCCTGTGTAAACGGGCCTTAAGTACATACACATAGCGCTTTCAGCTTGAGGAGTCATGCATATATGTAGCAACTGATTGAAACAAAACGATAACAAAAGAAAAATGATAAAAGGGAAAGATCAACATTTAAACTAAACGTTTTTGTTATATAGACACGAGTATTTTCCTGGAAAATACACCACTCGTAAATTTTAATACGAAACCACATCCGGGACTCGGGTGACGTATTTTACATTTATCCTCACTATTAAAGATATCGATGTCTTCACTGATATCAAGTTTGCCTCTTAATAGGCTAGTTTCGAATTGTGCAGAAACAAAAGAACAGAGTCGAGGTTCAGGGGAATATTTTGCATTTTCCTTTGTTATGAACAATACGAAATGCTAATTATTCCCCTGAACCTCGACTCTGTTCTTTTGTTTCTGCACAATTCGAGACTAGCCTATTGTACTTAAATTCGTTGGTGTATGATGACACCTTCGGGTCTTCCCCGAAAGTCCTCGGAAATCTTCAGTAACCTTGGGAATTTTTCGGAAAATGTTCGGGAACGTTCGTATGACCTTCCGAAAAGTTTTGGAGAATTTCGGAAATCTTGTGTAAGTAGTCCGAAATCTTGGGAAAATCATCAAAAACGCCGTCATCAGTATGTCTATATAATAAAGGAACATTACAGGTTAGCTCGAAGTTATGAATGTTATGTTCTCGTAGCAAGAAGAATATCTCACTTTACTGCTGTGGGACGCGCGTTGGCCTCATGGTTAATGCGAAGAGTCCGGAGCGAGCGGTCCGGGTTCGAGCCCTGGCCGGGGACATTGTGTTATGTTACTGGGCAAGACACTCTCACAGTGCCTCTCTCCACCTGGGTACCGGCGAATTAAATGCTGGGGGTAATCCTGCGATGGACTAGCATCCCATCCGGGGGGGAGTAGAGATACTCCTAGTCCCTTCATGCTACAGAAACCAGGATAAGCTCCGGCCTGGTGGGCTACAATTGGATCGTATGCAGACTTTACTGCGCTCACTCATGAGATATTGTTCTTGCCACTGTTCGAAAATAAAATTCATATCTTCTCGCCACCCTGTAATATCCTCTCTTCAGTACAGCATTTGGCGAGGTTAAAAATATTTGAAATTCCTTAATCTGTAGTTGGTTTGGAGAGCTAACGCGTGAAAATTAAAGCCTACGTATATTTCACACAATAATTGATGTTTCTGCAGTTACACATTAAACACAAAATGCCAGAGGTTTTAAGGCGGTTTTTAACTTACTGTCGAGAAGTAATTACTTTAGATTTTGTTGGGGTAGAATTCAGAAGGTTCTCATATTCGTCAGGCTTGAAGTACTATTAATCATTTTATTGCGTTTTCGGTGTTTTCCTTGGAAATATTTTTAAAGACAACTGTAATCTTAACTCAGTATCTGGGCAATCGGGGCATTATAAAGTAAACGCAATATGCAAACTAACTTTTGTATTTTTTTGGAGACATCACTTAATCTTCCGTATTAAAAAATATGAATACAAATGAAAGTTAATCGATTATCACAGACATTAGCATAATTACATCAGTTGTGAAATTGAGACTTTTTCTAAAATTGCTGGAACGTTTGAAATGATCCTCATCTATAGTTTGAAATTAAACTGGCCCTGGAAAAAAACCCCGCAATTTTCCTCATGCATAGTTTTAAATACCTGTGTTATTTTTTCGTTTTCCTTTATGCAAACGCTTAGCACGATTACATGCGACTTCGAGATCACGACGAAATTTATCAACTAGTTTATACATTAATTTACTATGAAGAATAATTCTAGTTTGCAAGCAAACGGCTACAGTAAAGTTAGCTCTGTATGTATCTTACTCCTATCTCTCAAGCTCAGGGCTTATCGAAGAATCTTCTAATCAGCGCGACAGTAACATCAATAAAACACCAGACAAGTGTAGGGAAAGTATAATAATAATTGAAATATGACAACCGATTAAATTTTAGGGAATCAACCCCTGTGGGGGGAAAAGTGAACTATGAGGAATCATTTATCTTATTGGATTTGATGAACATATCAGATCGGGAAATTAATTTTTTTGTTAACGGAGTAGGAAAGAAAAATTGACACTATAAACTTCAACAAAACAATGATAACGGCAACTGTATTGGGACATGATTGCGTAAATACCAAGTTTCTAAAAGAAATGCGCTGTGCATCATTGGAAGGCAAGTGAAACATTTTTCTCGTTAACCGCTGTAGCGAGTATGTAACGATTTCTTTTCGAGCTCTGAAGAAAGGTTAAAGACTAACAGGGAGATACGTTTGCACAGTAGAGCAGTGTTAGCAGCTTCGGTCATTCAAGGCGATTTATTGGAAGAACTCCCTGTAGAACCCCCTTCCCAAAACAAAACAATACAAAGCATAGAACAAAAACAAGGAGATAACATTGGTAGCAAGGATATTAGGTTTTCGTTTGACAGTGTTAAAGACTTTGGTATTTCAAACTCTTTATTGACACAAAAAGCTACACGGAGTATAATTTCTTTGATTTTCTGCTTTTCTTGCATGTTACCCTAATGCACTTTTAGCATCCAGTAGATAGAAAGATAGCCGTTTATTCTAAAACGATGAGAATTAAAGCTAAAAAGCTTGAGGGGTCGTGTGAGTTTAAAGTGCCCCTGCGACAAAAAATAAATTATTTTTTTTCTTTGGATTTCAAAAACTGTGTTAATTAGACACTAAGTGACCCAAGTTTTAATCCTTGATTTAAAAAAGGCACCTGTTTATTTTAACTGGAACTTTCCTATTTAATGATCCGCCATTACTAAATTTAAGTTCTTGAGAGAGCTGGATCGAAGAGAAAATGACGTCAAAGGCTCACTAGTTTAAGAATGCAATGCGTGTGTGGGCTGCAGAATTAATATGCAGCACGGGAGTTTTGGGCTTTCACACTTTTAAACTCGCACTTTGCATACATAATAAGCTGCGTTCACACGCTGAAATTTTAAGCTGGTGAGCCTTTGACATCACTTTTCCCGGATCCAACCCTCTGAGGTCAAATCGGTCAGGTTTGAACGTGAGTAATGGCGGATCGTGAAATCCAAAACTTACACTCAAAGTAAACAGCCTTTGGATAAAAATGAAAGGTCAGAATTTTGCCAGTCAAGTGTTAAGCAGACACACTTTTTTTCAAGAAAAAAAGGAAGTGATTTTTTTGATCACAGGGGCACTTTAAACGAAATATCTAGTCTTTATATAATTAGCAAATCTACAATAAAAATCTTAAAATCTGAAATCAATTATGTAGAAACTCGTCAATTCTTAAACTACAAGTGGATGAAGATTATCATCATTATCATCATTAGGGAGCTTTAGATTGGACTGCGAGTAGATTTAGTACGAGTGTTACTTTTGAATTTGAAACCAGTGTCATTTCCAGAGCCCTTCTTCTTCATATTGGTTTTAGGTAGAGAGAGTAGCTCATGGGATGAAATGGGTCTGTGTTGGGATATTGTGAAGCCTGAAAACTAGAATTGAAAAGTCGTACTCGTACTCAATCTCGCACTGGTAGTCCAATCTAAAGCTCCCTATTATCAATTTGTTTTTCTTTTTAATTTTTAGTGATGTTAATAGATTTATCTTCCTGATATGGTGTTAACTAAAGTACAATTTTCCTACTGACGTCCGCTTAACAATAACAGTCATCATCATCATCACCATCATCATCATAATTATAATCGCAATAATAATGATCATAATAATAATAGTCATGACTATTATTACTATCATTACTAATAGTACTATCATTGTTATCATTATTATCATTATCGTCATCGTTATCGTAATGTTTTCAATAATGTTGTTATTTATTATCATTATCATTATCATTATCATTATTATTATTAGAGTGGTTTTTATTTGAGTGTCGTAAAACCAAAACCAAATTAATTACTCTAGCCAATCACAAAGAACACGGACAATCCTTGCATACGGCGGCTGAGCCCGCAGTACGAGCGGCAGTCAAAACTTAGCTGTCCTACCGAAACGACATGATAATAGCCTTTTTCTTCGCAGGTAACAAAAATAGAGACAATGCTAAAGTTGCTTTGGCTTCTTCTAATAGTTAACTCGAGAATTCCGGGTTTAGTTTGACGAGAAACAGGATATTTTGTCCAAAATAAGACAACTATCACCCTACGTGGCGACACTCGACGGACTACGAGCGAATTGCCATGCCGGACGCCGGCGATTCAGATTTCGCGCCAAATTAGAAGCTGGGAGACACAAACTTCTTCCTTTTTTTTTCACATTTTAAGAACTGATATGGTTTTGACAATTGTAAATCCCTTTTCGTGAATATTTAGTGCCATCTTCAGCGACAAAAGTTGCCTGGCTTCAATGCCTTTCCTGCAAACTTACATTGACGTCAGAGGACAGTTAAGTTTTTCCCGCCTGCTGAATCCTGATTGGTCAATTCAAATTTCCCGCGCGCCGACCGTATGCAAGGATACAGTGAACCATAAAAATTCGAAGTAATAACATGTAGCTGCCGTTAAACGCGGAAATGCATGCTATACTGCCACAGTGGCTAATTGGACGAAAGGAAAATGTAGAGGCTGTACATTTTACCTTATCGCCGAATAGCCACTGTGGCAGTATAGCATGCATTATCCGCGTTTAACGGCAGCTACATGTTATTACTTCGAATTTTTATGGTTCACTGTATCCTTGCATACGGTCGGCGCGCGGGAAATTTGAATTGACCAATCAGGATTCAGCAGGCGGGAAAAACTTAACTGTCCTCTGACGTCAATGTAAGTTTGCAGGAAAGGCATTGAAGCCAGGCAACTTTTGTCGCTGAAGATGGCACTAAATATTCACGAAAAGGGATTTACAATTGTCAAAACCATATCAGTTCTTAAAATGTGAAAAAAAAAGGAAGAAGTTTGTGTCTCCCAGCTTCTAATTTGGCGCGAAATCTGAATCGCCGGCGTCCGGCATGGCAATTCGCTCGTAGTCCGTCGAGTGTCGCCACGTAGGGTGATAGTTGTCTTATTTTGGACAAAATATCCTGTTTCTCGTCAAACTAAACCCGGAATTCTCGAGTTAACTATTAGAAGAAGCCAAAGCAACTTTAGCATTGTCTCTATTTTTGTTACCTGCGAAGAAAAAGGCTATTATCATGTCGTTTCGGTAGGACAGCTAAGTTTTGACTGCCGCTCGTACTGCGGGCTCAGCCGCCGTATGCAAGGATTGTCCGTGTTCTTTGTGATTGGCTAGAGTAATTAATTTGGTTTTGGTTTTACGACACTCAAATAAAAACCACTCTAATAATAATAATGATAATGATAATGATAATGATAATAAATAACAACATTATTGAAAACATTACGATAACGATGACGATAATGATAATAATGATAACAATGATAGTACTATTAGTAATGATAGTAATAATAGTCATGACTATTATTATTATGATCATTATTATTGCGATTATAATTATGATGATGATGGTGATGATGATGATGACTGTTATTGTTAAGCGGACGTCAGTAGGAAAATTGTACTTTAGTTAACACCATATCAGGAAGATAAATCTATTAACATCACTAAAAATTAAAAAGAAAAACAAATTGATAATAGGGAGCTTTAGATTGGACTACCAGTGCGAGATTGAGTACGAGTACGACTTTTCAATTCTAGTTTTCAGGCTTCACAATATCCCAACACAGACCCATTTCATCCCATGAGCTACTCTCTCTACCTAAAACCAATATGAAGAAGAAGGGCTCTGGAAATGACACTGGTTTCAAATTCAAAAGTAACACTCGTACTAAATCTACTCGCAGTCCAATCTAAAGCTCCCTAATGATGATAATGATGATAATCTTCATCCACTTGTAGTTTAAGAATTGACGAGTTTCTACATAATTGATTTCAGATTTTAAGATTTTTATTGTAGATTTGCTAATTATATAAAGACTAGATATTTCGTTTAAAGTGCCCCTGTGATCAAAAAAATCACTTCCTTTTTTTCTTGAAAAAAAGTGTGTCTGCTTAACACTTGACTGGCAAAATTCTGACCTTTCATTTTTATCCAAAGGCTGTTTACTTTGAGTGTAAGTTTTGGATTTCACGATCCGCCATTACTCACGTTCAAACCTGACCGATTTGACCTCAGAGGGTTGGATCCGGGAAAAGTGATGTCAAAGGCTCACCAGCTTAAAATTTCAGCGTGTGAACGCAGCTTATTATGTATGCAAAGTGCGAGTTTAAAAGTGTGAAAGCCCAAAACTCCCGTGCTGCATATTAATTCTGCAGCCCACACACGCATTGCATTCTTAAACTAGTGAGCCTTTGACGTCATTTTCTCTTCGATCCAGCTCTCTCAAGAACTTAAATTTAGTAATGGCGGATCATTAAATAGGAAAGTTCCAGTTAAAATAAACAGGTGCCTTTTTTAAATCAAGGATTAAAACTTGGGTCACTTAGTGTCTAATTAACACAGTTTTTGAAATCCAAAGAAAAAAAATAATTTATTTTTTGTCGCAGGGGCACTTTAAACTCACACGACCCCTCAAGCTTTTTAGCTTTAATTCTCATCGTTTTAGAATAAACGGCTATCTTTCTATCTACTGGATGCTAAAAGTGCATTAGGGTAACATGCAAGAAAAGCAGAAAATCAAAGAAATTATACTCCGTGTAGCTTTTTGTGTCAATAAAGAGTTTGAAATACCAAAGTCTTTAACACTGTCAAACGAAAACCTAATATCCTTGCTACCAATGTTATCTCCTTGTTTTTGTTCTATGCTTTGTATTGTTTTGTTTTGGGAAGGGGGTTCTACAGGGAGTTCTTCCAATAAATCGCCTTGAATGACCGAAGCTGCTAACACTGCTCTACTGTGCAAACGTATCTCCCTGTTAGTCTTTAACCTTTCTTCAGAGCTCGAAAAGAAATCGTTACATACTCGCTACAGCGGTTAACGAGAAAAATGTTTCACTTGCCTTCCAATGATGCACAGCGCATTTCTTTTAGAAACTTGGTATTTACGCAATCATGTCCCAATACAGTTGCCGTTATCATTGTTTTGTTGAAGTTTATAGTGTCAATTTTTCTTTCCTACTCCGTTAACAAAAAAATTAATTTCCCGATCTGATATGTTCATCAAATCCAATAAGATAAATGATTCCTCATAGTTCACTTTTCCCCCCACAGGGGTTGATTCCCTAAAATTTAATCGGTTGTCATATTTCAATTATTATTATACTTTCCCTACACTTGTCTGGTGTTTTATTGATGTTACTGTCGCGCTGATTAGAAGATTCTTCGATAAGCCCTGAGCTTGAGAGATAGGAGTAAGATACATACAGAGCTAACTTTACTGTAGCCGTTTGCTTGCAAACTAGAATTATTCTTCATAGTAAATTAATGTATAAACTAGTTGATAAATTTCGTCGTGATCTCGAAGTCGCATGTAATCGTGCTAAGCGTTTGCATAAAGGAAAACGAAAAAATAACACAGGTATTTAAAACTATGCATGAGGAAAATTGCGGGGTTTTTTTCCAGGGCCAGTTTAATTTCAAACTATAGATGAGGATCATTTCAAACGTTCCAGCAATTTTAGAAAAAGTCTCAATTTCACAACTGATGTAATTATGCTAATGTCTGTGATAATCGATTAACTTTCATTTGTATTCATATTTTTTAATACGGAAGATTAAGTGATGTCTCCAAAAAAATACAAAAGTTAGTTTGCATATTGCGTTTACTTTATAATGCCCCGATTGCCCAGATACTGAGTTAAGATTACAGTTGTCTTTAAAAATATTTCCAAGGAAAACACCGAAAACGCAATAAAATGATTAATAGTACTTCAAGCCTGACGAATATGAGAACCTTCTGAATTCTACCCCAACAAAATCTAAAGTAATTACTTCTCGACAGTAAGTTAAAAACCGCCTTAAAACCTCTGGCATTTTGTGTTTAATGTGTAACTGCAGAAACATCAATTATTGTGTGAAATATACGTAGGCTTTAATTTTCACGCGTTAGCTCTCCAAACCAACTACAGATTAAGGAATTTCAAATATTTTTAACCTCGCCAAATGCTGTACTGAAGAGAGGATATTACAGGGTGGCGAGAAGATATGAATTTTATTTTCGAACAGTGGCAAGAACAATATCTCATGAGTGAGCGCAGTAAAGTCTGCATACGATCCAATTGTAGCCCACCAGGCCGGAGCTTATCCTGGTTTCTGTAGCATGAAGGGACTAGGAGTATCTCTACTCCCCCCCGGATGGGATGCTAGTCCATCGCAGGATTACCCCCAGCATTTAATTCGCCGGTACCCAGGTGGAGAGAGGCACTGTGAGAGTGTCTTGCCCAGTAACATAACACAATGTCCCCGGCCAGGGCTCGAACCCGGACCGCTCGCTCCGGACTCTTCGCATTAACCATGAGGCCAACGCGCGTCCCACAGCAGTAAAGTGAGATATTCTTCTTGCTACGAGAACATAACATTCATAACTTCGAGCTAACCTGTAATGTTCCTTTATTATATAGACATACTGATGACGGCGTTTTTGATGATTTTCCCAAGATTTCGGACTACTTACACAAGATTTCCGAAATTCTCCAAAACTTTTCGGAAGGTCATACGAACGTTCCCGAACATTTTCCGAAAAATTCCCAAGGTTACTGAAGATTTCCGAGGACTTTCGGGGAAGACCCGAAGGTGTCATCATACACCAACGAATTTAAGTACAATAGGCTAGTCTCGAATTGTGCAGAAACAAAAGAACAGAGTCGAGGTTCAGGGGAATAATTAGCATTTCGTATTGTTCATAACAAAGGAAAATGCAAAATATTCCCCTGAACCTCGACTCTGTTCTTTTGTTTCTGCACAATTCGAAACTAGCCTATTAAGAGGCAAACTTGATATCAGTGAAGACATCGATATCTTTAATAGTGAGGATAAATGTAAAATACGTCACCCGAGTCCCGGATGTGGTTTCGTATTAAAATTTACGAGTGGTGTATTTTCCAGGAAAATACTCGTGTCTATATAACAAAAACGTTTAGTTTAAATGTTGATCTTTCCCTTTTATCATTTTTCTTTTGTTATCGTTTTGTTTCAATCAGTTGCTACATATATGCATGACTCCTCAAGCTGAAAGCGCTATGTGTATGTACTTAAGGCCCGTTTACACAGGCGATTTTTGTCGCGGCAACTCCATGCAATTTTTGTCGCGTTTAAGTTGCAACTCCAAAATCGCACGTGTAAACCAGGTGCAATTTTCAGTGTCGCCGCTATATCGCAGGGGTTTCGAACATGTTTGAAACTTGATACAACTTTAGCGCGACAAAAAATTGTATCGAGTTGCCGCGACAAAAATCGACTGTGAAAATGGGCCTTTAGACTATGCTCAAGAACCTTTGATGTTCATGTAACGACTGTACCCCTTGTTATGTATTCGTGTCGCTATATTTTGTCGATGTTTTCCGTGAGCGGTGTTCTTGTATGGATCTTTTACTTCAGGGACTTAGTGGATTTTAACACAGTTTGGTAATGCATCGTGGATTAAGTTGTCAGTAAGAGTAAGAACTTTCATCATCTAAATCCGAGCCCGGGGTATACTCTCTATATGCCTTATGCAGGTTGAAGGTATAAATAAAAGCAGTTGGGATTTCAGCGCTGACGTATGGAAGAATGGTGGAACAGTTATGCAGCAGGAGGTATATAGAATTGCCCGTAATACAAGAACTGAAATAGCTTAAGAGCTTACTTCGGTACAGTCAAAAGACGTTTAAAATATTGCGAATCAAACAGTTGAGGCCAACGACGAGCTCACCTTTCCAATATTCGGGAAAACTAAATTGTAGAAATAGTAGAAGTCACTTGAAAAATTGTACAAGTCATTATTCTTAGCGACACGTCATCCTTTACTTTTCTTGGAAAAATGGTGAATAGACGGGTTTAAAACTCGGAGTAGACCTTCCCTTAAAATTTTGATCAATCAACCTCCACTCCGCCCCACCTCCCTGGCAAAATATCCCGACATATCGTGTGGGAAAAACACGAACAAAACATTTGTGATGCGTATTTGATGAGCTAAACATTAAAAGGTAATCTCGAAGTCAACGAACTCATCTTTCAGCTAACATGTTAAGTCATCTCCCAAAAAATTATTAAAACATTTACATATTTAATTAAGAGTCGGTGTTATTTGCTATTTTCACTTTGGCAATCTCAAAATAAAAAACATTTTGCAATTTGTGAATTAAGTTATCCCTCAATGCATTTACCGTCAATTAAACGCTAAATCCGGGGAGGGGGTGGGGGGGGGGGGGGGGGGGGAGGGGGTTGGCAGGTAAAAAATTCCTAGAAACAGAAACAGATGAACAACAGAAACTACCTCACTTTTTTGTTTAACACTTGATTCATTATTTGCTCTCAAGTTATATTTTATTTTCATTCACAATTCGTCTTGTTATATTATATTGTATTAGTTTTGTAAGCATTTTTTAGATAGAGGGCTACAAGTTTATTAGTTATCTTAACTATTCCGTGCCACCCTCTCTAAATAAAGTGTATTATTATTACTAATAAATAAGGAAGTTTGACAAGCAAAGTGTACCGTTTTCAGGCAAGAGGGAAATAAAATATTCTGTTGCTCGCAGGAGAATTGAAGTATATCAAAGTATAGAGCAAACTGTATTTCGGAATTTAAAACTCGTCAGTTTAAACTATCACGAATCAAACAGTTGTGGCCAACGGCGAGTTCATTAAGCCAATTAAAGGAACATTTATTTATGAGTATATATGTTGTCATTCGGTATTTGTCAAATGTAGGTGTGAGAAAGGGTTGTCATTTATTTCTGTTTGCGAAAGGGCAACCTTTTTTAAGTTGGACGCGTCTAGAACTCGGAGTACAACTTTATAAATAAACTTCAACCCCCCTCCCCCCCCCCCCCCCCCCCTCCCCAACACCATGCTTCTAAAATAAACTGAAAAAGAATTGTTATCTTTTATGGGTAAAACAAGAAGAAAAACATTTGTGATGAGAGATTAGCTAAACATAAAAGGGTTACATGAAAGTTAGCGAAACCCATTTAGCTTACATGGCTAATATCTCCCGAGAGAAGAAAGCGGCATAATTTACTTATTTTTCGGCAACAATAAATAGCTTTAAGTTTCCAGTTCAGAGACACGCGCGCATTCTACAGCTTCCTATGACATGGCGTACAACTTCTCCGGTTCAAATCAGTTTACAAACACTACCAACAAGTTTACAAATGGCGGAACACGAATGACCCACTCCAGATTACTTATATCATCACTATCATCATTAACATCGTCACAAGTCCCTTGACAGTTCTGCTTAACGTGTTAGTGATAATGGCCGTGATAAGAAGACCACGGCTGCAGAGTTACCCCAACATCTTGCTG
>JAHPZR010045336.1:35000-40320 GCA_019787425.1 Platygyra sinensis | reverse complement strand
TTGTGATATCAGAAAATTCATTCAAATTGCAGTCACTCGAAAGTTTGTACAAGTTTGAGAGGATTTCCAAACATCACTCATAGTGCCAGTTAATCAGTAATCGCACTCGCATTCAGATGGTTAGAGCAGTTTTCAATTCAGTGTTAGAAGTAATTAGGCAATTACTAAATGGTGTTGGTTTTACTCCTGTTCCAAATGGTCTGAGTAGTCTAATTAATAAGTAACTGGTTTTGTTTTGGTTTTACTTCACTCAATTGAAAACCACTCTACCTATAAAAACTGTAACAGATGCATAAAAGATTGCAACAAATACTTAGAAATGATTGGCAGTTAAGAACCCTCTGAGGTGACTGTAATAAATTTGTCTTCAAATGCTGAAAAATGTCCCGACTAAAATATTATTTTGGCCACTCTATCATATTCCTACCACACTGTTATCAATGTATAAGTTATAATGGCCTCAGACTGACTAGATTTCAGTGGTTTCATTAAAGGTCAGGCACTGGGTAAAATTTCAAAAGTTCCGTTCAAAGAGTTTTGCCCACCTGTGAAAACCAGTTGCCCTGCTGAAAACATAATGCAACCCCTGAATTTACTATTAATACTGATAATCAAGTAAAGTCTAAACTTAAGGGAGAAGGTCACTCCAAAAATTGCATAGTTTTTGTCATCACTAATAAAAACCTTGCAATAAGTTTAGCCACACACCAAAGTTTCAGCCTCTTAAGTGCAGGTTTTCTGTCGACTCCAAAGAAGCCCAAAATTCAAATATCTTTGCTACCATTTTGAACAGTACTCAGCAGCCAGGCTGCATTTTTGTGTCATTATTCTGTACAAGGGATTTAGTCCAAATAGCTTCCGAAGAGTTTTTAACTACCACTCAGGGTTATGGCTGCTCTTGAGCCATCCTATTTTGAGTCAAACATGCTCCAAACTCCAAAATGATAGCATTGAAGATAATAAGAGGATAATCACTTGGAAAAATAGCTTTTGCTGACCTTGTGAAGGATGCCAAGTCAATTCGCAGGTTTTTCTCTTCCTGCCTATTTTGAGTCAGACAGGCTGACATCAGATAAACATGGCCTGGCTGTTAAGACAGTTTCAATATGGTAGCCTCCAAGTCGCTTCTTTATAATTTTTTTTTAAATAGCGAACACTTTAGAGGTTGAAACTTCAGTGAGTGGAAAAGCTGAATATTTACTTGCTTTGGATGATGTTGCAAAAAGAGTAAGCTTTTTGAAGTGACCTTCTCCATTAAAACATTGACCTACGGACCAAAGTCTACACCTTTCCATTGTCAGCACAACTATTATCCTTTCATTTGTTAGAATTGTCCAATTAAGGTGGCTTCCTAAAGTTTTACAATTGCATGCGCACTGAGGATGCAAGCTTATTAAGTAGTCTGCACATGCTCAAAAAAGCCCACCTGACTCTGGGTTTCTTTTTTCGATATTTTCTGACATCAATATGAACAAAGAAAGCAAAAAATCCGAGTGACTTTCTTCGCACCATAAAATTTGGCAAACTGGTAATAAATATTTCACTTTTTTCCGCCAGCATCTCAGTGGTCCTATAATCTGATTGGCTAATTGCACCAGCTCTAGCGGTCTCCAGGATTTTTCCATCTGCACCCCAGTTATGGACTGCTCTGAAATTTTCCAGCTTTTTGGTGCACTGTAAGACAATGTAAAATTTAAAAATTAAACAGAGTCAAACAAAGCAGCAAAGAAAGCCATTTGAGATTTTTCATGCATATGTGTCTCTAAGATACAGACAGCTGCCGGCTAGCGAAATAACATAAAATTTGTAGGAGCTTGTTTTTCAGGGATATCAAACTGATCAGTTTTTCCTCAGTCATTAAAAAGACCTTAATTTGCAAAAAAACTGAAACAAACCCTACTTTTTTAAAAAAAATGTACAATAAAATTAAACGCGAACTACATGCTACAGACTGCGAATGTTTCAAATCAAACTTGACACGGCCGATCAGTTGTCGTGTTTGCTGTCAAATGTTCAAAAAATGACATCTGTGTAAAAATCTACTATTACATTGGCAATGATTGTCGTGAACTTCTTTCATTCAAAATGGTCTTCGGCAAGAGGAATTAATGGAGATATTGGTCTAAAAACAAAAACAGAATTGGATGCCAATTTGAGGGTATTTTTACGCTGAGGCACGAAACAAAGATGGAGAAAAGTCAGAAAACTACAGTTGTAGAAGCAAACTGCTGGGATTTAGGAATGGTTTAGACCGCTATTTGAAAACCCCCCGTACAAGAAAGGCATCCACATTGCTACCGACCCAGCGTTCCAGCAGTCCAACCAAATGTTAGACGCCAAACTTAAAGACATGAAGAAGCACGGGGAGCAAAACGTCAAACACAAACCTGCGCCATTGAGCGTGAAGACCTGCAGCGTCTGAAAGAGAGCGCCGTTATCACTTCTATACAATGTCTGGTTTCATGACAACCTGTATTTCAATTCTGTCGACGTGGACAAGAAGGGCAAAGAAACTTGACGAAGTCCAGTTTTCTATTCCTCAAGGATGAAACCAGCGAATGATACGCAACACGCAACCATGGGCCATGACGAGACAAGCAAAACACGCCGAGGGGGGACACCGCCACAAACTACGAGAAACTTGGAAGAATGTACCAGAGAGCACGATGAAAGAGGTCAGCAAAGCGGCTGGTTTATACCAATCACTGCCTCAGGGCGACAGCTATAACACTGTGGTCGGATGCTGGTTTGTCAATGACGCTGTCAGGCCACAGGAATGAATTTCCCTTCGCAGCAGCTCCAGGTGTGCAGCAACGTTCTCTCATCTGCCCTGAATCCACAAGCCAGACAAGCCGATCAGAAAATGCAAGTCTTCCGTTGGAACCAGCAGCAACCTCAACAATCTAGATCCGCTGCTCCAAACCAGCAAAACTTCACAAAGCAAGGTGAGCGATTCAAATTCTCAACCATCTTCTCGGGCTGCCAAATCGGGCAAGTTCACGTTATTTTCAAGAGCAATCAAGCACAGTGGCATTCATCTTGAAGTTCTTTCCTTAGAGAATCGAAATTCTTTGAACATTTCGTCTGTTTTCACCGAACTTTAGGCATTTCTCCTAAAGATTTAGGAAGATTCAAAGCTAATATTCCTTTCATTTACTCGGCTCTCGCTTGCTCGCTGACGATGTCCACAACTTTGAACTTGAATTTGACTTTTGTAACGCGAAATTTGATTGGTTCTTCGTTATCAGATGCGCGTTTTGATTGGTTAGTAGGAAAAATGATTGTCTAGAGCATGTATTGAGAAAATCTTTTTGGATCAAGAAGTTAAACACAATTTCCATTCATTTGTCGAATTAATTTTGAGAAATATTTTGTAAAAGCAATAGAGAACTTTTTTCCATATTTATATAGCCTAATCTGAACACTCGCGGGGTTGGGAGAATTCTCGAAAGTTATACGCAAACCCGAGATGCAGTCGAGGGTTTGCATAACTTTCGAGAATTCTCCCAACCCCCATCGTGTCTAGATGAGGCACGCCGGAAAACAAGAAGGGCTTTGCCCCCTCCCCCCCTCCCCCTCACAATATCTCCTAAATCTGGGGATAATTAATATATAAAATGATTCTGATTCTACTGATAATGTTCTGTGCACACATCACATCATCGTATGATTCTACTGGTGATGTTCTGTGCACACATCGCATCGTCGTATGATTCTACTGACGATGTTATGTGCACGCATCGCACTGGCTTTATGATTCCACGGATGATGTTCAGTGTACACATCACATCGTATTATGATTCTACCGATGATGTTCTGGGCTCACTTCCAACTGGCCTTATGATTCATCAGATGATAACAACTCGTACAATGCATCAAGGTTATGATTCCAGAAAAGAGCTCATATGTTCACTAGGCATAAGAGTTATGATTCCTCGGAAGATCCTATGTGTACACACCGCACTACAGCCTATGATTCAGAGATCATTTTATGTAACCAAATAACAGCATAGTAATGATTTGTTACCATTCAAATACGACTATTGCATCATCACATAAATCACCATACATGATTCATTAGGCTGAATTCCTGTGTTAATGTTACATCTACTGGATTATTCCTGGCTACCCATAATAGTTATTTAATAAAAAAAAGTAATAAGTAATTATTATAAACAATACAGTCAAATGAATAATGACAATGACAACCCAAGAACTTAAAATGATAACTACTTTGAGTTCAGGGTGGATTTTCTTGGCAAACTGACTCCATCAGGCTTCAAACGCTTTCCTTCAAAAACCAAGCTAACACACTTTCAACTTCATTTAGCCAGCAGATAACTGATGTACAATTTGTAGCTCACCACCTTTGATTTCGTCTAGACCTGTATTTTTTGTAATATGGTACATGTTTAAAACAGTTACACAAGCTTTCTCAAGGTGTACTGATAAATGTTGCACTAATCACTTACATTTTTTGAATAAATATCATACGTAAACTGTAACAAGCAAACAGTGAACGAGGCTTTCACTTTATTTAGATGACACAACATTTACTAAACAATGAACACAAATGCTTGACAACAAAACATAAAGAAAGATGCTATATTGTCCTAATCTATTATACAGCAAATGATTCATTTACCCAATCAGTCAATTGTAAGCCTGCTGATAGCTAAGATACATGTCAGGAAGAAGCTTGATGCTTATTGATGCACCACCAACATTGTTAAACGCTATAATACACAAGAAACACTTAATTCATTTCATGGCTAAGAGCATGAATGAGTTGGCTCCTAAGAGCCCTTTGATCTGTTAATCTTGTGACGTATTTGTCGATCAGCGAATTCAGTTTGGTTAAAACTTGTGGGTCCAGTGCGACCACCGCCAAAATTCGGAACTTGCTTAATTTTTGCCAATTTTTTTTGAAGTAAACAAACTTGGCTCTGGTGCGACCCGGCCCTTAGAAATTAACCGTAGCGATGGTTTATTTATTTATTTGCTTGTTTATTTATTTATTTATTTATTTGCTTATTTGCTTATTTATTTATTACAATTGAATGGATAATCTGTAGACAATCTGTAGAAAAAGTAGAACACTTCAAACGAGACAGATCACCATGCAAGTAGCTAATCTAAAGAAATGAATATATATTCAAAAACTCATTAATAATTCAAGAGCCTAACAGCCTATCAAAACACCGATAAGGTGTCACGTGCATGAGCTTTGTATCCTGATAAAACATTACTCGTTAGAATTCTTTATATAAAAAATACTCTTAAGGCATAGCTTGTTTCTCTAGTATGCTAATATCTTCCC
>JAHPZR010045336.1:0-27500 GCA_019787425.1 Platygyra sinensis | reverse complement strand
GCAGGTGCCAGACAGCGAATGACCGAGTGCTCTGTCTATTTCTGGGTGTCTTTTAGAGTGCCAGGGAATATTCCCTGCAGTAATCTGTCCTGATTTAGCAAAAGATAGCCTGGGAAAGCCAAATGCACTCCAGGCTATTTTCCCCCACCCTGCCCTCCCCCTGTAGGGACTGGAGGGCCCCCCACCCAACCCAAGGTACTCCTCCCGTCGACGGTCAAAGCTAAGCTAACAGGAGGCAGCCGGCTGCTAAGGCCAGCTGCCAATAAGCAAAGTCAAGAACCAGTACTGACCCTTAAAGCAGAGCAAAAGTCTTTGTTGAAACAAGGCAAAACACTGAACAAACCCACCCCCGCCCCCCTAGCGGGCCTGAAATTCAACAGCTGAGCCTAAGCTCCCTAGGGTGGCTAGACCAAGGCCTGGGCTAACTGCCCGATTGGTGCATGACGCAGCCCCCCCCCCCCCCCCCCTCAATTTTTTTCGACGGCACTGGCGTCGACCTTCAAGCTCGGATTCCGGAGTCCACGTGTTGTCAAATCAGGACAGATATCTGTTTAGAACCTCAAGCTAGTACGTATACATTTGATTCCTTTTTTTTCTTTGGGAGGGGGGAGGGGGGTGGGTGATGCATAAATTATAATAAGACAACGGTTGTAGCCTAGCGACAACGTCCAAGAACGGCAGAAACCTTAAAGAGGGACGGAAGGTAAAAAAAGGAAGCAATCTTTGCATATTTGCAACAAAGCAAATATATTTTTTTTCTTTTTGACGGGGGTGGGGGAGGGAAATTGTAGTATTTGCCCGGGTTTTTGTTCTTTTTAACGCGTTCTAGCTGGAAAACAGCTCATGACGTTCCCACGATATAGGTCTGTCATTTTGACCGCCATGTTGAAGGCTGGGCTGCATGGCATGACGTCATTGCGCTCACTTGCGTTCACGCGAAATGCAATTCTTTTGCTCAATGGAAAATGGCTCATTGCACTACCGTAGGCTGTACCAATAGATCACTTAGCGATTCTAAATTTATTAAACGAGGAATTAGTTTTCATCGTATTCCGTTAAAAGATAAAAGTCTTTTAAGCAAATGGCTTGCTCAGATAAAGAAATAAATTTTGCCTTACATGAAGCACTGTCACGTCAGTCCCGAACATTTTGAGCCCACGTGTTTTGAAAGTGAGCACCGACTAGATATTTTGCCTAACAGTTTGAGCAGATGTCGCTTAAAAGAGCATTGTGTTCCAAATGTTGTTTCAACGCAAAAAAGTTAAGCCTAAGGCCGTCCAGCAAGCGCCGAACAAATAGAGCTCTACACGAAGGCCTAACTGATGTAACCTGATATGACATTTTGGCCGCTTGTTACTTTTCTGCGGAGCAAGCTTTAAACGAATTACCTTTCGCTCACAAATTTGTATTTGTAATTTTTAGTCCCTCAATCAAATATTGGATGCCAGCGATAGTAATTCGCAGGAGTCGGAGCAATCCAGAGCGAAAGTCGCACTTGCAATTGCTGTGACAATTTGCTGTCAGTCGGCCGATCGTGATGTAGCCACACAGAGATGTCAGTCGCTTCAGTTTATTAATTTCATTTCGCAGAACCTGCAAGAAACTTAGGCAATGAGCGGGTTTGTAAATGTAATCGACTGAGTTCAATGAACAAGAAATTATTTCACTTAGTCTAAAGTTACTAAAAAGATTCTTGTAGTTGCGCTACTTATATCTTTCATAATTGTGTTGCACTATTGTGAGTGATAGATAAGCGAGCAGTTGCCATATTAGTAGGCATTCTCTTCGCGATCAGCGAGCGATCAACCTTATTAGAATTTAGTGCAAATCTGTATTTTTTTGTTTATTCGCGTTTATAACTGGGGCCTGATGCTATAGTGCGCTGGTCAAAATTAATCCTGTATCGTAATCGCACCCTGTTGGTGCCTGTTCCAAAGATAGACCACTCCAGACTATGCCCCCATAGAGCAATCGTTCACGCCTTTAAATTGTTAGCTGCACATGACTCTGCTAAGCTGGGAAATGGCCCTGCCTTTGTGTACACATCCGGGAACCAAGTTAAGCCACTAACTTATACTACATTTACTACCAAACTCAAAAAGTTGCTTAAGAATTCCGGGTTTCACAGCTCCCAGTACTCAGGACACTCTTTTCGTCGCAGAGGAGCCACCTTTGCGCTGAACTATGGAGTCCTTGGGCACTAAATCAAACTTCAAGGATCGAGATTGGCTTTCTAACGCATATGAACGATATCTCGATACTTCTCTGCAGTATAAGATTATCACCGTCAACTTGATGAGCAACTCTATTACTCATTGATTTTCCCACCACTTCTTTGGGGGTGTTTGGGGAGCATCGCGTACGGTTTTAGGCAATAAAGACCCAGTTACCTCCAATTGAGTTGGTGTGTATTTAGTGAGTGATAGACTTGTTTATCACAATTAAATACCGCAGCGGAAATTCCACGCCACGCCCGGCAAGTATAAGCGATCATTTGCCAGATTAGAAGGCATTCCCTTTGCGATCAGCGACCGATCACATGACGTTATTAGAATTTAGTGCAAATCAGTATTTGTTTTTTCCTTCTATTTACCTCCCTGATAGGGAGAGCATCGCCTACGGTCTTAGGCAATAAAGACCCAGTTACCCCCAATTGAGTTGGTGTGTATTTGAGTAGGGCTAATCAAGTATCTAAAACTGAATTTTACAATAAAATCAGAATTACACGTTTTACAGTGGAACCTCGATTTAACGAACCTCTATTTAACGAAGTCCTCAATATAACGAACAACACTCTACGTCCCAGCCAAATTACAGTAAAATGTATGGAAAGAACCTCGATATAACGAGCCTCGATATAACGAATTCCTCGATATAGCGAACATAATACGGAAGCCCAAACGTAAAATATACCTCGATATAACGAATTACAATGTCAACACGCGACAGAAGATAAACGCTGAACAGATCAACAGTCAGCAAATCCTTTAATCCATATGGTAAAGAGACAGCAACCTTTCAGTCAACGGCTATCATTTGTCATAGACATTGGCATTTTAGTATTTCCACGGAAATCACCTGTGTTACAAATCAATCATTAACTTCGACCTCGATGTAACGAACATTTTGGTCATTTCCCCTCAAATTCGTTATATCGAGGTTTTCGATATAACGAACCCTCCATTTAACGAACTAATTTGGCCGGTCCCCAGCGACCTCGTTAATCGAGGTTTCACTGTAAAACCCTTTGCAAACTTTGTGAAAGGCGGGGTGCCTGCGGCTAATTGATCTAACCCACATCATGCCAGAAAAAGGCGATTTACAATGTTATATACATGTATGTGTTATGTACACATTAGCAAGTTCACGTGGCGCTGGTATATCACGCGCCAGAGTCAAACCAAAATGGCCGTATCCAACACTTCTCTTCACAAACATACAGTTTTGAAATCAGAATGACGACTTATACAGCGAATAGGGGATGTTCTTCTTAATCTAAGCCATATAATAAAAAAAAAAGCAGCAATGCCAAATTGAAAACAAATGGCTGGTAAATGGCAAGGACTAAATCAAAACAATCACTGAATCGTTTCATGTTAATTTATTTTAATCACAACATTTCACCTGATATTTTTGTCATGGCTTCGTCAATCTCTTGACAACAATCAAACTCTCCCTCCGACTGATTTTCCCAGTTTCCCAGCTCGCAATTACACCAAGAGGTATAGAGTGTGCATGTGACGTAATAAAATTGTCAAATCTAAAACTAAAGAACCACTGAAGGTCTTATCCTCATCAGGCATACGAGGTACTAGATTTATATCTGTTTACAGCTTTCCAACTCAATAGCGTCCCTCGTTTGCTAACCAGCGCATTTTGAATTTCGAAGTTATGGCGGTGCGTGACTTAAAGCTAAGATCGCGATTGCCGAAAAATGTACACTTATCTCGTGTATTTTAGCCATTTGAGGAGTTTTTTGTAGTAGGAAAAGTGCTCGCGTAAGTGTTTTTGGCTCGGTTCAGAAAATCAGTCGACTAGATAGCCAAAGTAAGTTCCAGATGTTTACACTATTTAACGGTCGCCATATTGGAGGACCAAGGGGGTCCTCTAACATGGGGGCTCCATCTTAAGCTCTATAATTTTGCGCAACATAAAATATCTCAATAGCAACTTTGGGACAACGCACACATCTCAAACTTGGGGAACTGTCTTCTTTAATTATCGTTTATAATATCACAATTTCTTGACTTTATCCACCGCTTGGTTTTTTATTTTAATTCTTATTGCGTGACAACGCACACACTCTATTTTACCTCCTTGGAAGCTCGTGCTGGCCGTCAGCTGTATTCTCTCCATCGGAATCCGAGAAATCTCGCACGGGTTCGAAGGATAGGGTGAAAACTCAGCAACATTTGTCACTGTATTATCAAGCGTTCTGGTGTCCCAAACTATACACAATATTAACTTCTTACTAACCGAGCGCGAGGGCCGTATTGGGGAAGATTTGCCCTAGGTCGTGGCAGTACGGATCGAGCGAAGCAAGGTCGGTACAAAAACGACCGAGTACCAATATTCCCCAGTGCGGTTCGAGCTAGCTAGCTTAGTAAGTAGTTTATTGTATGGCACTCGGGCCATGTTTGTTTGAAATTGCCTCCTTTCGAAAGCAAACAATACACAGCGGATGACCTTTTCCATGGAAACGGTCTGTATGACGAAATCCTGACCAAGAAAGAACTAATCACAAAGCTCGCGTTTACCTTGCCATATAATAAAGCTGCGGAGGGCCACGACTAATCACGACTACTGAAGAGCGAGAACACCGAAACAGAGCACGCAGCCATGCACGCAAAGTGGGAGAGAAAGCCTGAGCCCTTTGACGTCACAACATGGCGGCCATGGAAGTAACCAGAAGAGAATGCTAACAAAATTGCAGATGCTCAATTCTGGGTAATTCTCGTACTTTTCATTTGATTTGCCCTAAAATACGAACTTTTTTCTATCGATTCTTTGCAATTTATGTTCTTTCTACAATTTCAGTTCATTTCAAAAATTATACTCTGTGGCCTTCCGTTCTCCTTTAAGGTCACAACATGTATACTTTATCTTTCTTAGCGGAGATCTTTGGACCAGTTTCTGGAGAACATTGGGTGATATGTTTGTGATAGCCAAAGGAATCAAGAGAGGACATAAAAATCTGTTCTTTTGGAAGGACTCGGATAGGAGGGGTTATAAATCCCATCCCTAGACTTATTTTCCCCGAATCTCATTTAACACCCCACGTTTTGCTCAGATTTTTTTTTTTTTATGTTTTCTGATTCCCAGTCCCAGGAACTCAGTCAGAAGAATCAGAACGTTTTCATTTTTTCCGATTCCGTTTACGACTCGATCCGTCGCTTATGATCCAGTGAAAACTGGGTTGTCGGAGTCGGAAGCAGAAGCGGAAAACCTAACCAATCGCAAGGCCCGGAATCGAACATCCTTCCGCTTCTGCTTGCGACTTCGACAATGCAGTTTTCACTTGAACGTAAGCGACGTACGGAGTCATAAGCAGAATCAGTGTTCTGCTACCGACTCCGTCGGTTTGATTTTCACTAGATCGTATCGCTCTACGCTTCTGATTACGACTCCGACTACGACTCCGTCGCTAATGAAAAAGCAGCCTTTTTGAGATCCGAAATCACCAAAACAGAAAAAAAATATACATTGTCATGCTGTCCGAATATTGATTGCGTTTATAGAGTTGAGCCAAGACGAATTAAGCTGGCAGGTGGCTTCTTGCGATAAACAAAAACTTTGGCTTTTTGACTTTCAAAGCGGTAATCACCTTCTACTGATACGCTCTTCAGGTGAATTGGCCAGTGTCATTCGAAGACAGAAGTAGCTCCATTTCCGTTGCACATGTAAAGCTCAAGTATCAAACAAGCGGTCACTAAACACGGTAAGCGGGCAATATTAAGCAATTTAACCGCTTGACAAATGTGTCGATAATTTATTTTAGAAGTCTAACTTATAATACCGCAGCCTGAGACACATGCGTATGGCAAGCTGCCACACGTTTTGACCTGGACTATAACCTAACCGTGAATTCAGTACCAAGAAAAACAAAAATATTGCTGTATCTTGTTATTTATTTGAAAATGTTACAGAGTCGTATTTGGAATCTTTGTGTGGTCCCTGATACATCCGGCAAACGTGCAACAGCAGATGTCGTTTCGAAAGAGAGTATTTTTTTTTTCTGTATGAAATTAAAAGTAACGACGACCTGAAAAGACATACAGTACCGTCAATTATAACATCATTGAAAGGTTTGTGAAACATCACGAATCTCTTGCACACATACAAACTGTATGTGTACCTCTTAGGAACTCACTTATTATTCACTTTTAAAACAGTTTCAAACAATCAGCCATCATTAGAAAGTTTCAATTTCCACTAAATAAGAACCACGAAAAAGTCTGATAGCCGTTTCCTTCGTGCCAGACCCGGTAACACTAGTCTTGGTAACATTAATCATGAACAGAAGCTAAGAAGTGCATATAGCGATTATCTCGAGAACTGTTCTCTATTTTCCTTTGTCAGGCCTTGAGGTAACGTTCTCGAGACGCGTAATTGAAGCAGCTCTCACAACATACAAACATCACCGACAGCTGCTCGGCTCCCATGCATGTTTACAACATTTTAAAACGCTTTTCTCATTTTGTTTTTCTTTTTACTATACTTGGAATAGATATCTGGCGAGGCTTCTCTAGTTTTTTATTTTTATTTTTATTTTTTAATCTTTAGATAACAATTGATGTGAATGGCACTGGAAAAATTCAAATTAACTAAAGTAATTTGTATGGTAATTTGTTTGCTCAAAAGAATGTTAACACTTCTTGGATTTCTGCTTGGAGAAATAATGTTTTCTTATGCATGTAAACTGATTCACAAAATTGTTTGTTTCGGCCAACTCTTAATAGTAAGGGAGAGTGAAAGTTTTCCTCATTAATGAATGATATTTCTATGTCTGGATATGCTCTCTCTAATGGGCCAAGCTCAATATGTATATCCTATTCTAACACTGATGGCTCCGAGGCTTTCAGGACAACAAATTAACTTCTATATGTGGCGTTGTTTTCTTTATATCCAAGTCTCTTTTGGGACGTGAAAGAAATACAAAACCTAAAAAGTTGACAAAATTGTCCAGAAACCCTCGCAGCTACGTTACAACATTGATATGTCGAACGTGGCCTATTGATGTAGAGGTCGTCTGTAGAATGTCTACATTCCATGCAGTTTGCTTGTAGATTATATTATCTTGCTTTATCAGCTTCTTCGCATGGAGGTGTAGATTAACATCATTTGGCATCCCACGGACTTAAAATAACGTCTCTGCCTGCAATGTGCCGTTTTCCGCTTTGTGCATAATTGAGTATTTTCCATTTTGTTGCGAAGGTAACAAAGAAAGATTCTTCTCAACGTTCTGACTCATGTACAAAAAGTAAACAACGCATTTGTAACGGTAAAACTGATGTGGGTCTTGATCTATGCAGTTGAAAATTCGATTTTGTTAGGGCATTATGGTACATTGTGTTTAATTTAGCAGAATAAATTGACTAGATGGGCAAGTTCATAAGCACTTAAAATAAATGTTTTAGTCTATCCCAAAAATACGATGTTGTTTCAATAGGAGAGTTTCTTTTTTCCTTACATGACGGTATAGCCAACAATCTCCTATTTCCGACAAGTTATGAATGTGTTAAAAAAAATTTGGAATGAAAATCAGTAGGTTTAAGCCAAAATAACTATAAGCTCATCCATCTTGAATAGTCTTGGATAAATATTATTTACCCGCATAAATTACAAACACCTTTTGCTAGGCGATGGCGTCATCCTTATATCGCCTTATACCGGCACTTGAACATTCCTGTGGACTCGCCAATGGGTACTGGGAACAAGCAAAACTTGTAACACTGAGCAAAACGTGTTGGAATTAAACAGATGTTTCGGGTCTGGACATCGTCGGAGACTCGGTACAGCTAGCTGCATAAAATCGATATTTTCTGGCGAAAGTTTACATCGAGGTGTAATTAACTTTCGCCGGGAAATATCGCGTCGTCATGGCTAGCTGCCCTTGAGTCTCCGAAGATGGGGTCTGGAGAGAATGGTGCGCTTTACCAGGTATCGGACAAATTCGAGCTCAGTTAGAAACAGATTAGAATTTAAAATGTTAATTCAAGACATGAAGGAGATAGGTCAAACGAGCTTCAAGTGGAGTGAAGAAGTTTAATGCCTTTATTTTTGCGATCGGCTGTTGCGTTAAAGCGGATAAAATATACCAGAAGATATATCTGAAAGTAACTGTGAGAGTTTCTTGAAAAGATGACAAACCGAGCTGACACATGCAATAGTTTTGTTTGAACATGGCGTAACAGAACACATCGTGTAAGAGAGACGAGCTTAACAGAAAATCCTCTGTACGCGTCCTGTTGTAACTGCCGTACAACTTCCAAAGTTGATTTTTCAGATGCGATTATATACGAGAGGTTTTTGATTGAAATATACAGCGAAATGTGGCAATGGGTCCTGAACGTTTTTGTCGCCAGGCACCAGCAATATATGTTTAACATTGAGTGTTTTTTCATTAATTCGCATGCACTGTATATGAAATGTGTATATAATCCATATTTTGAATTAGAAAACAGTCCTAAGAAAGCACGCGCGCTGATTGGTTAAAAATCGTGTTTGTATAACTCGATGGAGACACAGAACTAGCGCGCGCTGTTGACGTAGTGATGGCGCGAGCAAAGAGAATTTACATTTTGATAATCAAAGTTAACAAGTTGTTTTCCTTTTTCTCGTCGTGGTGTTTTCTAAAAGAAATAGAAAACATGTACTTCGTGTTTCTATCGAGTTATACAAACACTCGTGAAAGTTTGGGAGAACTCGAAAAAAGCTGTAGAAACACTCGCCTGCGGCTCGTGTTCCCACAGCATTTCTCGTTCTCCCAAACTTCCACTCGTGTTTGTATAACTCGATAGAAACACGGTACATGTTTTCTATTTCTTAAATGTTGGTTATTAAAGCTAAACTGCTATGTTGTTCAAATCGGGTTTTCTAGTTCTAGTAAAAAAAAATTATGTAGTCTGACATTTGTGAAGTTTGATGTCGAGATCTAATATATAACCCTCGGATGTGCAAGGGACAGAGGGGCCGGGGAGATAGGGTTGCTACTGCCCAGAGTTATTTCCAGAATTTTGATGACAGTTTTTACCATGTGATGCTGAATGTTAGGAAGGTTTTTGTGTATCAACTAGTTGCATGTCATCAAAAATTGCCATAGCAACCGCATTTTTACATACAACTCAAGTCAAATTTCGTGTTTATCAACATTATTATACATTGAACTCTCTAACCCTTTTCTGATTGGCCGAAAGCGTACGGTGAATTTTCGAAATCAGCGCCCGTGACGCCATAACTACAGATTATACAATAATCACGTCAAGGTCACGGGTAATCATGTCATCAGTATGACTGCAGTGCATGATTTCCAAGGGTAATCATGTCAACTTCGCGCGACTTGTGGTGCTTGCCAATCAGTGAAGAAGCAGAAACATGACTTCCAAGTTTTTGAGTTCAATGTGTAATAAAACAATTATTAGATTAGGTTTTTGTGATATCCAGAATAATCAAGGTCTCGGTAAGGGTTATCAACCTCAGCCTTCGGCTTCGGCTGATAACCCTTACCTCGACCTTGACTATTCTGAATATCACAAAAACCTCATCTAATAATTGTTTATAATTCATCTATGGTCTTTTTCACTCTTTCAGGGACATTAATTTAGTCGGTTTTGTTTACAAACTTTGAATACAAACTTTTTTTTTCTATCCTTGCCTGTTCGTTTTACACTTTCTCGGAAACCGTCTGATGCTGAATACATCTTTGAGTTCCATTGCCTATGCTTGCATTCCAATTGATGCTGCTTATATTGATTATGTTACCGGCAGTGTGACTGATCAGTCTCCTGTTGTCAGAGATTAAAAATTCTGTTTCGCATACCACAACCGTTAATATCAGTCTATGTTTAATCAGGAAATTCTATTTTTCTCGCATACATAGAACGATGAAGAGCACATTGATCAAACTGCTCTCGGTGATTATCATTGGCGCTACTCAGTTGCGAACTATTTCAACGACTCGAAACGAGTCTAAACCTGACAATGAAGACGGGGACGAAAAGGAAAAGGAACAATGGACAGTTTTAGACTTGACAATAGCCTGGATTGAAAAGCCTCCATACACAGCACCACCTACCAATGGTTCACTTGACGACGAAGCCCATGGCATGATTAGGGACATACTCGTGCGGTTCATAACAATAGAATGCGGTTATTATGCAGGCGTTAACTATCAAGTAAAAACATTTCGAGCAGACAGTGAATTTCACATGATTGAGCTTCTAAGGCAAAACAAAGTCCATTTCGCTTGTCCTATATTCGAACCTACAAACCGACGGTACGACGAATTTTCCTTTTTCAAAATCACTGATTATCCTGGGAGCGAATACATCACTAGTGAAGATGAAAGCAACAAGCTCGGCCTTGTCTTGGATGCAGTGCTGAAGTCTTGGTCGTTGTTTGCGGTAACTCTGATACTCACAGCCATTGCTGGAGTCATAATGTGGGCGCTGGTATGCTTAACCTTGTGTAAATAGATTAGTATAGGTAATAGTAAGAATGAAAGTGCATTTATAGATCTGTTCCAGTTGTTCGAAGGCTGGATAACTCTATCAACCGGACAGATCACTATCCAGTAGATAATGCTCCCAAAACAAATCACGCTATCCACTGGATGGAAATTTATCAGGCCCCAGTTGTCCAAAGACTGGGTAACGCTATACACCGGCTAAATTGCTATCCAGTTTATAATTGTTGACAAAACAAACCACGCTATCCACTGGATAGTGATTTATCTGGTGGATAGCCTTATCATCTTTTCAGAAAACCCGGGGCCTAGTGAGTAGCGTTATTCACCCTTCGAACAACCCGATCTTGCAGCAGAGGTGATAATTGAAAACTCCCTCAAAATTGCGAGAGCTTTCAGTCGAGTGCAAGTACGACTGCAACGTATGCTATAAGTAACTGGTTAATTTCTTCAGTTTTCATACCATTACTTGCTTTTTAATAATGCGTGAGAATTATTCAGTTTTCAATGTAGTATAAATTAAAAGGTATCGATAAATTGGATAAACACAGGGGAGCTGGCAATTTTATATAATATAAAACACCAGATATATTTAATTACGTACAGATTATACCACAGTAATTAATTCTTTAATTTATGACTCTATCCCAAATCAAACGAAATCTTCGAAAATATTCTTTTCACTCGAATATTTATATTTTTTATTCATCACACCTGTAATTGATAGGATACCTACTGGAACAGTGAAGAGTTTCTACGTTCATTCATCAAAGGATCTTGGGATGGATTCTGGTGGTCCTTTATTTCCATGACTACAGTCGGGTAAGAACTTATAAAACTGATCTCCAAGTGTCCTTCATTGGCAACTTAGCTTTGACCAGTTACCTGTCAGGCTGATATTAATTATTTGGAATACTTACAATGTTTAGACTGTGAATGTTGGACGTACAGGTGAAACTTCTCGCGGCAATCCTCTTGTTCAGTGTGAGTGCGAAATTATCAACGAAAACGACGTTTAGAACGCTCATATTGGATAATTTATTTTCCACTTTCATTTTTATTATGTTTTTAAAATTTGTTTCTTGATTTTTTTTTTTAAATAATTTAGCTGATACTTTTATAGCAGTGCTTAAAACACTCATTGACTATTCATGAGAAAAGTGCAAAGAAAATTAATGAGTAATGAGTGTCTGTAGATTTGATACAACACATAAACACGTTTACATCCAATATTCTCTGTCAAAGTATACCAAAATCCCAAGTTTGGTGTAATGAAAAAGTGTGTTCATAAAAATTATTTTAAGCCGTATACAACATTCCCGTCAGTGTCGTACCATTATTCACAAACTCTAGACCGTGTCTCGAGTCTGTAAATAGTGATACAACACTGCCGTTCATGTTGTATTCATTAGGGAGCTTAAGCAACGACGACGACGACGCCGGAGACGACGCCAAGTAAAATTATATTTTTTTTAAAATAATATTTTACCAACGAAATTTGCGATTGTCTAGATCTGTTCGGTTCGCCAATGGCGCTAAAATCGTACTTGAGCTAAATATGCAACGACGGCGTTCAATTCCAAATGGAAATACGAAAAATAAGCCATCGTCGTCCACGTTCTGTAGACGACGCAGAACTTGGTCATTTCACGTTCTAGTTTTGCAGAGGACGGCAAAGAAATGTACAAAGATCTATAATGCACGTGCACAGCTATTGTTTTGCTCATTAAACCTTTTGTTTGGTTACGTTCTCGTTGCCGTCGTCGTTATGGTTTGCTTAAGCTCCTTATCATTACTTATTTCACTGGCCACTTCAGATATGAATGTCATTTAACAAATTGACGTCAGCTTTTCATGTGTCTGTCATGCTACTGATCATGACTTTCGTCATAACATTGTCAAAGTAGCTGTGGATTCACGAGGCGATAGCCGAGTGGATCTGCAGACTACTTTGATAATGTTATGACGAAGTTTATTCTCTATAACAGGACAGACGCATGAAAAACTGACTTCAATTTGCTTTTACGATAACAAACTGTCAAATTGTCCGCTCTCGCCCGTTGTCGCGTCCAGTGCGGGCCATAGACATTTCTGTCTATATCGTTTCTTGCAACAGGATTGGTCGAGGCAAAACCAAATCAAAGAAATTTGGCCGAGAGGAACTTGGTCGCCTTAGACCTTGGGCACGGAAATATGAACGGCGACCATATCGCAACGCGGCAAGATCACCGTAAAAAATACACACAAATGTGACAATACAACATTTATTTCTGGATTTGTTTGTCATGTATCATTTTATGTTCTTATTATCAATATCGACTAACATGAACTGTCCATTTTCGAACTCCGCTAAGGTCGTGCGGACTCCATCGAGTACCGACGGCTTCTTCGTACTCGCGTGGTCCTTCAGTTTAATTTAGTTGCCGATGTATGCTCCTCCGCCGGCCTGTGTATTTCTTTGGAACTCTTGGGCTGCGTTTGGACGAACAGTAACCGTCGGTTCTCCATTGACAATGCTTAGAGAGAAGAGACAAACGCAGATTTTAAACAAATTAGGCCGATGAATTCGAAAGCTGTTCGCCAGTGCAAGTAAACTGAATAGCTTCTGGAATTTACCGCGCTTCGTTTCAAATTATGAAACAGAAAAATCACTCAGCCTTAGGAGATAACAGATCATTCACTTACCCTTCAATCCACGACATCTTGCCACACTTCAGAAGGTAAAATAGCTTCCTGTTTAAAAAATACTGAATTCTGCCGATCTGAGATCCTTGCACATCTAAAATTGCTGTAGCTGCTTATGAAATGTTTTCAACAAAAACCGTTGAAAGTTAAAATAATCTCTTTTCGGCGGGTAGCTAGATACCTATTTGGACAAGGAGGAACATTCCTGTCATAACCGCTCCGGTCACTATCTTAAAAGGTAATTAAATAAGTCTTGTGGTTTTCGTTTTTCTTAAGAGTTTGACAGGCACCCCAGTTCTACCCTCATCCCTTCCAGGCTAACGAGTTCCACCCTCACCCCTTAAGGTGATTCCCGAGTTTTGCATTGCGCATTCCTACTGCGCACGATTTTTGCGTCATCAGCGGTGGCCTCATGGTTAGTGCGCTCGTCTCCGGATCGAGTGGTCCGGGTTCGAGCCCTGGCCGGGGACATTGTGTTGTGTTCTTGGGCAAGACACTTTACTCTCACAGTGCCCCTCTCCACCCAGGTGTATAAATGGGTACCGGCGAATTTAATGCTGGGGAGTAACCCTGCGATGGACTAGCATCCCATCCAGGGGGGAGTAGAAATACTCTCAGTCGCTTCATGCTAAGGAAACCGGGATAAGCTCCGGCCTGATGGGCCACTTGGCTCGTATGCAGACTTTACCTTACCTTAGCGCGCGCACATGAAATCTGGCAGAAATCTATGGCTACTTTTTTGGCAAATAAAATAAATACTACAGATAGAGACGTAACGAGCCCAACAGAGCAAGTCCAAATTATGTTTCCTTTAAAGTATAAAAATATCAATTAATAATGCAGGGAATTTGAAGCCATTTTTTCTGGGACGTAGCTGAATAAGCAATCAAAGAGAGTCCAACTCTGTGTGATATAACACGCCGCATTGAAAAATATTCGAGCTTATTTGTTGCGCACTGAGATAACCAAAAGTCATCTAAATAACCAAATTTGTCAGCATCCTGGCATGAAAACAAGCACGGTGACCCCCTCATTTTATTACGTTTTTAACATCTCCTTGTACTGTAATGACACCATACCAAGTTTCATCGGAAATCTATGGCGGGTTCTTTTACCCGGGAATCACCTTAAGACAAGGAGTTCCACCTTCACCACCTCCAAGACAAGGAGGAGACCCACCCTCACCCCAAATGTCCACACTCACCCCAAGTATCCACCCTCACCCCCCTCCAAGACAAGGAGGAGTTCCACCCTCACCCCCTTCAAGAAAGGACGAGTTCCACCCTCACCCCCTCCAAGACAAGAAGGAGTTCAACCCTCACCCCCTTCAAGACAAGGAGTTCCACCCTCACCCCCTCCAAGACAAGGAGTTCCACCCTCACTCCTCAAAGACCACACAGTCAGTATGCATCTCATTCATGTAACTATTATGGTTAATAAAGAAGATCTATAATGCAATAAGCCCTCCTTGTTTGAAATCATATATTTTAAAGACAGTAGCCAATGCCTTTCTGATACAAAATTCCATTTTTGTTATTTCACTGATGCATTTCTATACATTTTTGTACTTTTAACCAGAGGAAACTTTACTTTTAGCCTGAAATATCTAGGCCACATTATATTCATCACTGTTCATGCAACCGTCTATTGCAACTCAATGTTAGGGAACCATATGGCATGAATAAATTATGGAAATAAAATCTAGAATATACATAGTTACACAGAAAACACTGTGATCCTGCTAACAGAGCATAAGATTTCTTCGCGCCAGCATTTTGTAGAATTTCATTTATAATATGTAGAGTCGATATCCGACACAAAATAATAATAATAATAACATTTATAATGCGCAAATTCCATAAAATGTTCAAATGCGCATGACAAGATTAAAAACGGAATAAAAAGGTTAAAAAGCTAAAATTACAATTAAAAGCAAACTTACAATGATTTAAAAAGCTAAAATTTCAATTAAAAGTAAAACTTACAATAATAGAAACAACTATGATAAAAATGCGAGGCGGAATAAGTGAGTTTTTAGCTTGGCTTTAAAACTACTAACTGTGTTGGCGCTTCTTATGTGAAATGGTAGCGCATTCCAAAGTTTCGGTGCTGCACAGGTAAAAGAACGGTCACCTAGTGTAGCTTTTGATTTAAAACGAGGATAACTAAGTAAAAATTTATCGCTAGAATTCCTTAGATTATATTTAGATGGAAGCCTAAGAGAAATAAGAGATGACAAATAAGTAGGAGCTAAAAAAATTTGTGACAATTTGTGAAAATTTGTAACTTTTGTGACAAAAGCAGCACAATTTTGCTTTACTGCTCAATAACAGATACAGAAAATATCCATATTCCCCAACAGAAAGATTGTAAATTCCTGGGGGGAGGGTGTCAAGGAAATGTATGAAGTTAAATTGGATTTTCCACAGGTGCTCGGGTTCGTATTAAAAATAATCCCTTCTGTGGAGGAGGTATGGATATTCTATGCATCTGCACAATTTTGACAACTTCTTAATATACAACATTGACATTTCAAGTCAACCTCTCCATCTTTCAAAATACAGTCTTTGTCAACTGCTTCAAGGTGCTGAAGCTCTTCAATTATGTCATTGTACAACACAGTGCCTCCTCTTTGTCCGTTTAAATGTCGTTTACCAAACAGGGCAAACACGTCTCCCTTCATTGGCTTTTATGTCATCTACATGCAGGCCAGTGTCATCTTTCCACTCACCATTGACTTTGGTTTGCTCCTTTTGCAAATCATGAAGAAGTTCATGGATCATCTTTTTTACTGAAGTCACAAGGAAATAGAAGCATCTTATCAATATTTAACTAATTTCCAAAATTATTACAATGTGTTACAGTTGGTTGAGATAGTGGCACGAGCAAGGTATTTACACCAAACACCAAGCACATTAAATACATGCAAAAGCAAAGTAATTTAAATCACTTTTAATTAGTAAAGTTAAATCCAACACCAATAGATGGCTTAGAAACAAGTTCTTTCAAATCAGTACATGTTAGAAAACCAGTCACACCTCTCAAGAAAACAAAATCTGTGTTTCAGTAAAATGGCTACATGCTCTACAGATAGCTAAATCAAAAACTCATTCTTGTTCGAGGTACATGTAGCTTGCTAGCCAATTAATTGACTGTCTCTAAGATAGAAATGAACAGTATCTTACAAATGTTTGCTCATCTGACAGCCCTTACCTCATGGCGAATCAATTTCTTATTAGCCTCTGCAGCTGAGCACATGTCCAAAAGCTTTAGCTTATCCTCTTCACTTTTTTCCCAAGTTTGCTTCTTTAAGACCATGAACTGAAACAAATATAAATATCATTGTCTACTTTGAACAATTTGCTCTGATGAGAAGTATTAGTTGCTACATGACCTTTCAAGAGATTTCCTGGTATAAAAATATAATTTGAGCTTATAGCCTTTCTGCAACTGCTAAGTAATTTAGGTACTTGTACATCCAGAACAGATACCATTGGGATGAACTTGTCCCAGATTCCTCAATGTTTATTTCAACTTGACTCAATAACTCATTCTTAAATAAACTTTTGTCAGCAAAATCAGACTTTCTTGAAAGTTCTTTTCCACAGATTCAACAAGCTGTCCTTAAAAATGATAAATAACTATCCATGAGCTGCAAGGGAGACCAAAATAGGAGCTTTAGAATTGAAAGTCAATAGATATGCAGCAGAAAACACTTAGAGACAATGTTGCCAACAAATTATCTGAATCACACTACAACAAAACAACAAGGTGCACTTAAATTCTGTTTTGATGTTTTTCATGCAAATCTATTTTTCTCACTGCATTTTTCTCTTCTAAAAAAGTGACTGAGGAAGGTTTTAGAGTTGTTATAAGAACAAAACAGGCTTGTAGTAACAATAAAATTTATTTCTGCAGGAATTTACAAATAAAACAAAACAAAGAAAATGGTGATTGCGAACTAAAACTAAAAGGAATGAATTTAAAAAAAAAGCAAGTCAATAACAAATAGTTTAAATATTACTAAATGGTTTCTTTTATAAGGAATCTACCGATAGAAGGATTATTGTGATTTTGACGCAAGGAGTGGTAGTATGACGTAAAGTGCACTGTACAAATCTGTACGTAAGCTTATGCAAGTCTTAATTCTAAAATTATGACTAAACAATAAATATTTAACTAACCTCAATTTTTTATTCGTGTACCAGCATAGATACAACCAGGGATACAACCGATAACTTGATACAACCAGGGATACAACCGATAACTTGGAAAGACGCTTTCTTCGCCACATTCAAACGAGCCATGTAATTCTTCTTTTGCATGTATAAAGACGAAAAGCCAAGGTCTAAAACGAATATAATACGACTATCCACCAACTGAATAGAAGAGCAAAACAGAATCTTTAGAATAACAAAGGCTATTAAGACTTACTCTATATTAACAAGCAATGGCGGCGAAGGGCAATACTACGGGTCACACTTCAAATGCCGTGCACTTGAGGCTGGTGCACGATATACCAAGTGAATAGCAAGTCTCGAGTTACGTCACAAAGAACACAACAATGATTCCTATCCCTTACACAATAACACAATAGACTTCACACAAAAGAACGAGACAATAGTGCATATATTGACTTGGTATATCGAGCATCACCCGCACTTGAACTAAACCACCGTGCACTTGAATTCTGCTTCGATATATTTGAAGCCCGATTATCAGAGAATACCAAAGTATTTTTCTTTTCTGCTAAAAAAATCTTACCTACCTCAAACTTCCTTTTGCTTTGTAGCATGCGAGCCTTTCTGAGCTCAATTTAGGTCCCGCAGTTCGACTTCGAATGCAAAATTCTTCGACACATTGCACCCGACGTCATTTCTGATTGCTTTGAATGGAAGCTCTGTCGGTCCTCTTTCAAGGACCTGAAACTCAAGGGACCAAACAACCGTAGACCAAAATGCTGGGACAAAACTTTGGGGCGGGTATAACTTCTCGAGAATCGTACCAGGACGCCATTTTGATGACGTCATCATATAGTCTATGGCCCGCACTGGCGTCGCGTTAATTAAAAATCATGTGTCTGTCAGTTTAATGACGAAAAAAATTAGCCAATGAGCGGCGACAATCTCTGCAATTACCGTAAAATTAATAGCGGTTTCGTTCCTCACGAGGTATGGCGACAAAGCTCCAAAGTCGACTTTGGCTCGAATTTTCTCTGTGTTCTGGATCCTGCTGGGACTCGTTATCATGGCAGTCTTTATGGCGAATATCACCTCTGCACTTACAGCTCTTTCTTTGCAGCTGGAACCAACTGACCTTGTAAGTTTGAAGGTTTGTATAAATATCTGTTGTTCTTACAATCAATTCAAAAAAGACCGGACTCGAGTCAGCAGAAATCGAGGCTACGTTTATCTCAGCATCTAAATCAATGCCGAAATAGTCTTGTTAGTACATGTGTCTACTGACGCATTTGCTTTGATTAGGGTCTGTCGGATTATGCTCGGAAAATAGAGTATTAGGATGTTATGCTCAAAATTATGCTTGGCTGAAGGTATAATACTCAAATGATTCCGAGCTAAAATGACACTTTCACCCTAACTTTCAAACTAACATGAATATTTTTAGTTTTTACCTTGATAAGGCAAAAGTCATTTTTAAACATATATCTGTTGACCTGTCTTAAGCTCGGCACACCGCTTTGTTTTGAAAATAGAACACGGTTTTTTCGCAAAGTGTGACATCGGTATTGTCTCTTGGTAACATGTTACATGCACGAAAATATTGATTCGCCTTATGTTTTCGAGTTCTGAGTAACCAGTATGTTGAGAGAAGTGCCTAGGCGAATGTTTAACAGAGGGAATAAACGTTTTGAAAGAGCCAAAGTAAACTCCAGATGTTTCCATTGGTTTCCAGCCGCAATGTTGGAGTCCCTCACACGGGCTCCAACATGGCGTCTCTTTACCAAACACTATAATTTTCAGTGATACCTTTGGCCGAATAACTCGAGTCTGGAATATCGTATATCCCCGAAACTTTGGCACGTTGTTTGTTTATTACTCTTCTACGATATTTCAATTTCTTGACTCAATTTATTGAACGGTAAGCGATTTTCTTTTTCACTTGCTTGATAATTAAGCTTACTTGCGTGACGTGAAAACCACCAATTACAGTTCAGTTCTTTTAAAGAAGGAAAGGTGTAACGTTATTATGTCACGCAACTTTTATCACATGACTCGTGATAGCGATTCATATGCGCCAAATTCCATGCGCTTCAACGGCACTTGTAAGTTTCTGGAGCTATGACGACTTCATCTCATTAAAGTTTTGTTCCAACTGCCTTTGTGCTAGTTATTTCAAGCGGAAACGTAACAGTCAGGACATTTAAAACGATACAGAGAGTAATTTGGGACCATTTGGTGGCTTTTAAGGGTGAAATTATCTAGAAGCAAGCTTTATTTTCGTTTCCGTGCTGAACGCCACGCGCTGTATAATTATCATCGTGTTGTTTATGTTGTCTGTTGTGTTTTTCTTTTTCGTTCTCTTTTCTAGCCCGCAGATGCAATTTTTTCGTCTAAATGACGTAAGGAAAGTTCGGAAAAGATTTAGCTATAATGCAATGATTCTGGGAATTTTGGCCGCAAAGTCGGCTTGTGTTGTTCGTGTTTTTCGGTTGCAATGAGCGACCGTGGCTACTTCTTCGAGTCAAGCAATGACGCGAGGTGAAACAGAATTAATTATAATTCTGGTTTTTTTCTATTGCGCTGAAATCTTGCCATGATAAAGCTGGATTGTTAAGGAATAGATTGTACTTTTGCCGATGTGTGATAGCTATTAACCCTTAAGTGTTATATCACTTCGAAGTCAGGGTTTTTGAAGAGATTTTTGCAATACCTACCTACCTACCTACCTATCTATGTATCTATACTGCAAAGCAAGCTAAACAGCAACGAAAACATCATTAACCATATGTTTGATGCTAATAGCATTCTGCCAGAAGTAATATGCGTCATATACAAGGCTTTGATTTCTGCAGGCTGGCTCCAAAATTACCTTAACACTATCTATCTTATTTTTTTCCGGCGAAAGTTTAAGCCGGAGTGACAGAAGCTTGGATCCCATGTGACAAACTGTCGTGAAAACGTCAGCAGAACGTCCTTTGATTTTACATGTGATAGAAGCCTGCATCCCATTTGACAAACTGTTGTGATTGATGATCGTTCTTAGTTGCAGAACAAATTTTCAATTTCCAGTTTCAGCGTCCCTGTCATAAACGTGGCGCGCACTCATGATACGCAATCCGCTGGTCACTGTCAAGATTAGGGTTGCAGGCCTCTCTTGGGCCCGCAACAATCACCACCACGATTATCACCACCACTGCCATCTCGAGCTCCCTCTACGAAAAGATGACCAACGGAAATAACTAAGAGAGCATCCATCTGAAAACCATGCAGTATTGAAATATCGGTCTACATCGACACACTCAGATTTCGCTCAGATTCTTTGTAAGGTTACATGATTAGGTGGTTATGCAGTGGAAAGAATATTATCACAAAATTCTTTAACCTCTACGAAATATCGCGGACGTATTCATGACCGGTTTTAGGTCAAAAATTGCCCATATTTTGACCCATATTTGGACGAAAAAATTTCTAAAAGCATTAAACCTTCCCAGCTCAAAACGCTAGTGTAATTTATATCATGTAATGAGATTGCAATGATACCACTGAGATTTCAAATGACCTGGTGGTTTAGTAACACACGCGTTTTAAAAATAATGCCGTAAAGGAAGTGTTGGGCGGAAAAGATTTTAAGGTAAAAACAAGTTTGAAAACCGCCGATGCGGCGTTGTTTAAAAAGTTTCTTTGCCTATTGTTTTATGAAGCCTTTATCGGTTAATAAATAAAAGCAATAAAAAGTCTGTAAAGCTTAAAGCATTCCTGAGATTTTGATGGACAAAAATATGCTATATTCAGAGCAGGAAAACGAAGAATTACAACGAATGTCATAGTATAATGGAGAGGTCGGTTGAGTAAGCACCAGATTCCAATCCATATTAACATTTAACTTCCACAATAGCTGTTAATGTTAATCAGTTATCTTGTTATGAAGTACCTTCGCTATAACGGCGTTAAGGTGACGGGGAGGGCAGATAATCAAGGCCACAGAAGCCGCCATTGCACATACCCATCGACAGGCTGCAAGCCTACATTCATGGACAAACTGATCCGGAAAAAGAACAAACCTTCAAGCAACTGGTTTCATTTCAATGTCCAAAAATAATTCTTGAGGCTGAAAGATGCAATTACCTTGATAAACGAAGGGTAACTGCACCGGCGCCATTTTGTTTGACACTAGTACCCAGTCCGGTCAGAATAAAATAAGAACCGCGGTACTACGGACTACGGACTGAGGTATAAAACGTGGACGCAGTCCGCAGTCCCCGTTTTATACTGACTGAACCCAGTCCATAAAAATTCTTCTGAGTGCTCGGTACAATTCGATCCATCTAACTCCATATCTAACTTCCAATAAGTCGAAAAGCTCGAACGAGGGTTATCGATACCCCTGCTGTGTGATATCGCATTGCGCTCAGGGAGTCACACAAAACTTTTCAAGCATAAAGTTTATTTTGCATGGGCAGTCGGTTCCAGTTTACAAGACCCAATAGGGGAATTCAGAGCTATCTTGTTCTTGGGATCGGTCGGTTTCTAGACTTGTTCCGTAGGATTTATTATCCGTATCATGTTAACACGTAGCTCGAGGGGGAGGGGGGAGTTTTGTGGGCGAGCTCTTGAAATTTTTTCCACCCCTAAGGGATTTTAAAACAACAAATTAACTGACGAATGCGACGAATTAACACTAAATGCGCCAAAATTCAGTAGTAAAAATCAGTGGATTATCAAATATCTCCTGTCATATTTTTGACCTAAAACCGGTCATGAATACGTCCGCGATATTTCGTAGAGGTTAAAGAATTTTGTGATAATATTCTTTCCACTGCATAACCACCTAATCATGTAACCTTACAAAGAATCTGAGCGAAATCTGAGTGTGTCGATGTAGACCGATATTTCAATACTGCATGGTTTTCAGATGGATGCTCTCTTAGTTATTTCCGTTGGTCATCTTTTCGTAGAGGGAGCTCGAGATGGCAGTGGTGGTGATAATCGTGGTGGTGATTGTTGCGGGCCCAAGAGAGGCCTGCAACCCTAATCTTGACAGTGACCAGCGGATTGCGTATCATGAGTGCGCGCCACGTTTATGACAGGGACGCTGAAACTGGAAATTGAAAATTTGTTCTGCAACTAAGAACGATCATCAATCACAACAGTTTGTCAAATGGGATGCAGGCTTCTATCACATGTAAAATCAAAGGACGTTCTGCTGACGTTTTCACGACAGTTTGTCACATGGGATCCAAGCTTCTGTCACTCCGGCTTAAACTTTCGCCGGAAAAAAATAAGATAGATAGTGTTAAGGTAATTTTGGAGCCAGCCTGCAGAAATCAAAGCCTTGTATATGACGCATATTACTTCTGGCAGAATGCTATTAGCATCAAACATATGGTTAATGATGTTTTCGTTGCTGTTTAGCTTGCTTTGCAGTATAGATACATAGATAGGTAGGTAGGTAGGTAGGTATTGCAAAAATCTCTTCAAAAACCCTGACTTCGAAGTGATATAACACTTAAGGGTTAATAGCTATCACACATCGGCAAAAGTACAATCTATTCCTTAACAATCCAGCTTTATCATGGCAAGATTTCAGCGCAATAGAAAAAAACCAGAATTATAATTAATTCTGTTTCACCTCGCGTCATTGCTTGACTCGAAGAAGTAGCCACGGTCGCTCATTGCAACCGAAAAACACGAACAACACAAGCCGACTTTGCGGCCAAAATTCCCAGAATCATTGCATTATAGCTAAATCTTTTCCGAACTTTCCTTACGTCATTTAGACGAAAAAATTGCATCTGCGGGCTAGAAAAGAGAACGAAAAAGAAAAACACAACAGACAACATAAACAACACGATGATAATTATACAGCGCGTGGCGTTCAGCACGGAAACGAAAATAAAGCTTGCTTCTAGATAATTTCACCCTTAAAAGCCACCAAATGGTCCCAAATTACTCTCTGTATCGTTTTAAATGTCCTGACTGTTACGTTTCCGCTTGAAATAACTAGCACAAAGGCAGTTGGAACAAAACTTTAATGAGATGAAGTCGTCATAGCTCCAGAAACTTACAAGTGCCGTTGAAGCGCATGGAATTTGGCGCATATGAATCGCTATCACGAGTCATGTGATAAAAGTTGCGTGACATAATAACGTTACACCTTTCCTTCTTTAAAAGAACTGAACTGTAATTGGTGGTTTTCACGTCACGCAAGTAAGCTTAATTATCAAGCAAGTGAAAAAGAAAATCGCTTACCGTTCAATAAATTGAGTCAAGAAATTGAAATATCGTAGAAGAGTAATAAACAAACAACGTGCCAAAGTTTCGGGGATATACGATATTCCAGACTCGAGTTATTCGGCCAAAGGTATCACTGAAAATTATAGTGTTTGGTAAAGAGACGCCATGTTGGAGCCCGTGTGAGGGACTCCAACATTGCGGCTGGAAACCAATGGAAACATCTGGAGTTTACTTTGGCTCTTTCAAAACGTTTATTCCCTCTGTTAAACATTCGCCTAGGCACTTCTCTCAACATACTGGTTACTCAGAACTCGAAAACATAAGGCGAATCAATATTTTCGTGCATGTAACATGTTACCAAGAGACAATACCGATGTCACACTTTGCGAAAAAACCGTGTTCTATTTTCAAAACAAAGCGGTGTGCCGAGCTTAAGACAGGTCAACAGATATATGTTTAAAAATGACTTTTGCCTTATCAAGGTAAAAACTAAAAATATTCATGTTAGTTTGAAAGTTAGGGTGAAAGTGTCATTTTAGCTCGGAATCATTTGAGTATTATACCTTCAGCCAAGCATAATTTTGAGCATAACATCCTAATACTCTATTTTCCGAGCATAATCCGACAGACCCTAATCAAAGCAAATGCGTCAGTAGACACATGTACTAACAAGACTATTTCGGCATTGATTTAGATGCTGAGATAAACGTAGCCTCGATTTCTGCTGACTCGAGTCCGGTCTTTTTTGAATTGATTGTAAGAACAACAGATATTTATACAAACCTTCAAACTTACAAGGTCAGTTGGTTCCAGCTGCAAAGAAAGAGCTGTAAGTGCAGAGGTGATATTCGCCATAAAGACTGCCATGATAACGAGTCCCAGCAGGATCCAGAACACAGAGAAAATTCGAGCCAAAGTCGACTTTGGAGCTTTGTCGCCATACCTCGTGAGGAACGAAACCGCTATTAATTTTACGGTAATTGCAGAGATTGTCGCCGCTCATTGGCTAATTTTTTTCGTCATTAAACTGACAGACACATGATTTTTAATTAACGCGACGCCAGTGCGGGCCATAGACTATATGATGACGTCATCAAAATGGCGTCCTGGTACGATTCTCGAGAAGTTATACCCGCCCCAAAGTTTTGTCCCAGCATTTTGGTCTACGGTTGTTTGGTCCCTTGAGTTTCAGGTCCTTGAAAGAGGACCGACAGAGCTTCCATTCAAAGCAATCAGAAATGACGTCGGGTGCAATGTGTCGAAGAATTTTGCATTCGAAGTCGAACTGCGGGACCTAAATTGAGCTCAGAAAGGCTCGCATGCTACAAAGCAAAAGGAAGTTTGAGGTAGGTAAGATTTTTTTAGCAGAAAAGAAAAATACTTTGGTATTCTCTGATAATCGGGCTTCAAATATATCGAAGCAGAATTCAAGTGCACGGTGGTTTAGTTCAAGTGCGGGTGATGCTCGATATACCAAGTCAATATATGCACTATTGTCTCGTTCTTTTGTGTGAAGTCTATTGTGTTATTGTGTAAGGGATAGGAATCATTGTTGTGTTCTTTGTGACGTAACTCGAGACTTGCTATTCACTTGGTATATCGTGCACCAGCCTCAAGTGCACGGCATTTGAAGTGTGACCCGTAGTATTGCCCTTCGCCGCCATTGCTTGTTAATATAGAGTAAGTCTTAATAGCCTTTGTTATTCTAAAGATTCTGTTTTGCTCTTCTATTCAGTTGGTGGATAGTCGTATTATATTCGTTTTAGACCTTGGCTTTTCGTCTTTATACATGCAAAAGAAGAATTACATGGCTCGTTTGAATGTGGCGAAGAAAGCGTCTTTCCAAGTTATCGGTTGTATCCCTGGTTGTATCAAGTTATCGGTTGTATCCCTGGTTGTATCTATGCTGGTACACGAATAAAAAATTGAGGTTAGTTAAATATTTATTGTTTAGTCATAATTTTAGAATTAAGACTTGCATAAGCTTACGTACAGATTTGTACAGTGCACTTTACGTCATACTACCACTCCTTGCGTCAAAATCACAATAATCCTTCTATCGGTAGATTCCTTATAAAAGAAACCATTTAGTAATATTTAAACTATTTGTTATTGACTTGCTTTTTTTTTAAATTCATTCCTTTTAGTTTTAGTTCGCAATCACCATTTTCTTTGTTTTGTTTTATTTGTAAATTCCTGCAGAAATAAATTTTATTGTTACTACAAGCCTGTTTTGTTCTTATAACAACTCTAAAACCTTCCTCAGTCACTTTTTTAGAAGAGAAAAATGCAGTGAGAAAAATAGATTTGCATGAAAAACATCAAAACAGAATTTAAGTGCACCTTGTTGTTTTGTTGTAGTGTGATTCAGATAATTTGTTGGCAACATTGTCTCTAAGTGTTTTCTGCTGCATATCTATTGACTTTCAATTCTAAAGCTCCTATTTTGGTCTCCCTTGCAGCTCATGGATAGTTATTTATCATTTTTAAGGACAGCTTGTTGAATCTGTGGAAAAGAACTTTCAAGAAAGTCTGATTTTGCTGACAAAAGTTTATTTAAGAATGAGTTATTGAGTCAAGTTGAAATAAACATTGAGGAATCTGGGACAAGTTCATCCCAATGGTATCTGTTCTGGATGTACAAGTACCTAAATTACTTAGCAGTTGCAGAAAGGCTATAAGCTCAAATTATATTTTTATACCAGGAAATCTCTTGAAAGGTCATGTAGCAACTAATACTTCTCATCAGAGCAAATTGTTCAAAGTAGACAATGATATTTATATTTGTTTCAGTTCATGGTCTTAAAGAAGCAAACTTGGGAAAAAAGTGAAGAGGATAAGCTAAAGCTTTTGGACATGTGCTCAGCTGCAGAGGCTAATAAGAAATTGATTCGCCATGAGGTAAGGGCTGTCAGATGAGCAAACATTTGTAAGATACTGTTCATTTCTATCTTAGAGACAGTCAATTAATTGGCTAGCAAGCTACATGTACCTCGAACAAGAATGAGTTTTTGATTTAGCTATCTGTAGAGCATGTAGCCATTTTACTGAAACACAGATTTTGTTTTCTTGAGAGGTGTGACTGGTTTTCTAACATGTACTGATTTGAAAGAACTTGTTTCTAAGCCATCTATTGGTGTTGGATTTAACTTTACTAATTAAAAGTGATTTAAATTACTTTGCTTTTGCATGTATTTAATGTGCTTGGTGTTTGGTGTAAATACCTTGCTCGTGCCACTATCTCAACCAACTGTAACACATTGTAATAATTTTGGAAATTAGTTAAATATTGATAAGATGCTTCTATTTCCTTGTGACTTCAGTAAAAAAGATGATCCATGAACTTCTTCATGATTTGCAAAAGGAGCAAACCAAAGTCAATGGTGAGTGGAAAGATGACACTGGCCTGCATGTAGATGACATAAAAGCCAATGAAGGGAGACGTGTTTGCCCTGTTTGGTAAACGACATTTAAACGGACAAAGAGGAGGCACTGTGTTGTACAATGACATAATTGAAGAGCTTCAGCACCTTGAAGCAGTTGACAAAGACTGTATTTTGAAAGATGGAGAGGTTGACTTGAAATGTCAATGTTGTATATTAAGAAGTTGTCAAAATTGTGCAGATGCATAGAATATCCATACCTCCTCCACAGAAGGGATTATTTTTAATACGAACCCGAGCACCTGTGGAAAATCCAATTTAACTTCATACATT
>JAHPZR010045334.1:0-14548 GCA_019787425.1 Platygyra sinensis | reverse complement strand
GTAGTGTTGGAACTAATATGGCAGCTGTACCCTGGACAGAGAGGCATTTAAATTTACGCGCGAAGACTTCGTCCATACCCCAAAAGTACCCGCGATAAAGACCGTCCTCATCCTTGTGGTAAACAGGTCTTTCAATGCAATCTCTATCATCTATCTTTTCTTCCCAATGTCCGTCTTTCCAACCCTCGGCGTATCCCTGTAAATAGAGGATTTCGTCTACAGCCGGCTCGCCGGTTTCTTTAACGAAATCTTCGAATTCGATGACAGGAACGTATCCATTCAAGCTTTCCAGGTCAAAAAATGTTCGCCAAGGGAGGGCGTTTTGTTCGATCGGGGATCGCCAATGGTACAGTTTTCTCCACGGTGGAACGACAAGGACCCAGTTCTGCTTCTCTCGAAGGAGTTTCATCATATTTGCCACTCTCATGTACACATCACGCCTGAGGTTGAAACCCTCTCCAGGATTCACATCGTAGAGAAGGTATCTCTTACTGTCTGATTGTGTTCCATTATTTGCTTGCAATGAATCGACATTTAGACCATGCTGACTTGGGGGTTCATATGCAATAAAATCGTCATCCAAATCTTCGCTGAAAACAGCTGAGCGGAGAATTAATACTAAGAAGAAAACATATAAAAACTTCCATTCAACCGCCATGTTGGTATTATCGCGGGAAAAATAGTATTGGCTGGAAGTATTATATAACAACTATCAAATCTGATTGGTTAGCAAAACAAGGCTGTTGTCTATTGTCAAAGAAAGCCAATTATTAGCTAACACGAATGAATAGCCTTTTTTTGCAAATAAAGATATTTTTATTATTTATTTTCTGATTCATTGAAATGATAAAACAAATTTATTCCAATCAAGATTGTTTTTATATTTTCTAGTCCTAGTGTGCGTGTGCGTGTGTTGGAGGTGGGGGGAGGGAGTTGGTGGTGATATTGATAGCGACGCCTCGAAGAAAATTGATAACATGACACTTTTAAGTACCGTAAGAAAAATAAAACTGATCCAATAAGATCTTTTTTATTGTTGGTCTAAAATTTATGCTCTATTTTAAAATGTATAGCCAGGGTTCCCCGTTTAGAATATGATGTCATCGCGGCCAGAAGACTGGACCCTTTGTTACCGTGTGACGTCGGTGACGACGATCGAAACTTGATCGAAGCTTCTAATCGCTTCAGTGAAGAGGGAAGACCTAGCGTATTCGTGCTACTTAGGAGCTTTTCGTTGGAAATGGACACAGGACAACAACCAACTGTTACTCAGCCAGCTCCTCCAGCTTACCCAGGTCCACCAGGATATGAAACAAAACAGACTGGAGGTTATCAAGTGCAACCCGTGTATCCAGTGCAGCCCGTAATGCAAGGTCAAGCATCAGGGACGACGATCATCCACACACAGCCTACTCAACTCTTGGTGGGCATGAGGTTCTTTGAAAACCCTGTGGCCATGACTTGCCCTTACTGCCAGGCTAGCATTGTTACAGCCACTACATATGAGCCTGGCTCGTTGACTTGGATCGCTTGTGGTGGCGTAGCGCTTATGGGGTAAGCCTTCGACAAGAAACATGAAAGAAAGTGCTTGCATTATTGGGCAGCAATCGACAGCCGTGACAGCAAGTTAAATTAGTCTTTAAACGGATACTGTGATTCCTGCTTTTAAAATCCAATTCTTTTAAAACGGAAAAGTAGATAAGGATCAGACGAGTTAGTGTTACTTTTATTCTTAGACTCGCTCCACCAAGTTACTAGATCGAGCACTACAAGAACGTTGAAACACAGCAAAACTTATAACTTAAGCGTAACCAGTGATTCTACTTAACAAATTGACACCAGGTTATTTAAGCGTCTGACCTGTTATTGATCATTTTGTCATAACATTGTCAAAGTAGCTCAGGGGTGGATCCAGGATTTTTCTTAGGAGGGGGTGCACCTCTATAAGGAATGATGTCACTGACAGGTGAGGTAAACAAATTTTAAAAACGAATAATTCTTCATCTCAGGGGGGGTGGGGGTGCACCCCTGCACCCTCCCCCTAGTTCTGCCCCTGTAGCTGTGGATCTATGAGGTGATAGCCAAATCAAATGGATCCACAGAGTACTTTGACAATGTTATTACGAAATTCATTGTCAATAGCAGGACAGAAACATGAAAAACTGATGTCAATTTGTTTTTTATGATAACAAATTGTTTGATCTCGCTCATTGCCACTTTGCATGAATATTTAAAAATTCATGTGTCTGTCCGCTTATTGACGATAAAAATTAGCCAATGAGTGCACCTGAATTTTTGCAGTTCTGTGGGTAAAGACTTCAATCATACATCATACATACCTAAAAAACTGGCGTCAATTTAACAATTTGTCAAAGTGTTAACCAGTACCTTTTTTGAGTGCTGTTGTTGTTTGCAAATTACTTTACACAGAGGCATGAAGCGACAAATTTTATTTTCCAAATTTCTAAACAAGCACTGAGAGTGATTAAAACAGTATTCATTGCACTTGGATCTATGTAGAAGAAAATTATATTTCTTTGCCTCGGTTTAGATAGTCTAACAGGTTTGTGGCACCTGCTCTCATTCTGCAGGTGAACAAGAAATTGTTCATGTCAAGTCCTAACCTGCGATCAGGCGTCCTTTCTTTTTGGCGGCGGGAAGGTACGCCTGATACAATTACTTGACTATTTGTCTGTTGCTAGTCCAGAATCTGGACTTTTCTCTGATTGGTCAAGAAACAAAAGGTAATTAGAACTAAGCCATGATTGGTTTCCTGTGTGGCAGTGTGTTTTCCAGTCAAAGAAATGCCGCGAGCTGATGGCGTCGTCGGCGTCTGATGAGGCGAGCGAAGAGAGCGAGTTTTTGTCAGCTTTAAATGGTTCTTTAGAGAGTTTTTTCACAAAACTCTCAAAGATGAACAAATATAATGCTTTCATAGAATCGTATGCCATGGGAAATATGTTTTGGCCGTGCTAACGGAATTCGGCAAGAGCGCTAAAAATCAGTTAATTCCAAAAGTGTTGTTTTATATGGGCAGTGCAGCCAACGCCACATCAAAAACCACCGTTGCTTTTTGTTGGCTTACAAAGAGGAACGGTACCTTTACCAATTGACACGCTAGACGCACAAGGATAGCATTTCTTGTTCTGCCTCTGAAACTTACTCATTTAGGAACAAAACAGGAGGATGCGTAATTCACGCTGTTTGTGCCTTGTGTAATTCCCGCCCACGGAGCGACTTCCGGTAATTCCGATCGATTCATTATCTGATGGCATCGCCGACTTTCTCGCTGATAGATATTTTAATTAGGGGGCGGCAGACGAATAGTCAAGTTATTGTATCAGGCGTTCCTTCCCGCCGCGAAGAAAAGGACGCCTGATCGCAGGTTAGTCAAGTCCCTATTTTAATGGTGTTCCAAAAAAAATATTCAAAATAGCTTTTGCTTGTAACATTCCTTGGGAAGAAAGTTGCAAGAGATATACTGTAGAATTCCGAAAGTAACGGCCCCCGTTACTTTCGAATTTTGCGGGCAAAAGGGGCCGCTACTTTCGGGTAGCCGTTACTTTCAGGTAGCCGTTATTTTCGGACAGGTAAAAAACGTTTGTAACTCGAAACGGTCTCAGACAAAGAAGGCGCATATTATGAAATTTAAAAGTCATTCCATTTAGGCATATTCCCTAAAATGTAACGTAACCAGATGAACAAACAGTAAACAAATCAGACTACGTTAAAGGGGCTCAGTCACGTTTAAAAAGCTTAGCTTAACTTTTCAAATTCGTTGTTTGCAATCCGTGTCAATCGTCTCCATCCTTCAATCAATCAATCAATCAATCATTTTATTTAGTAATGCAGGTTACATAAAGGCAGCCACAAGGCTGATGTGGACCTACAACGAACTAATAAAATGTGAAACGAAAATAATTTAATTTATAAAATCACCCTATGGTATTTAAATATTCAATACGAATCATTAAAATAAAGTTCATTGGCAAATAAGTTACAAATTAATCTAAAAACATTTTTTCATGCAATGTAATAAAGCTTAAAAATATACAAAGTCTCGGTCTTTCATAGCAATCATAGGCGCCTCGAATAAGAAGCTATTTATGTTCTGTGTTCCTTAACCATCCTTGTTCCTTTATGGTTTATTATTATCTCTTTGATGTTTTCCTATCTTTATAAAGTGTTATTTTTAGGTTTTCTTCAATTTAACGGTTATTTTTTCGATGTTCACCGCAAGATGCCGTGACTGAGCTCCTTTAAGCGGTACGCTATGCATACACTATTACTAAAGCTGTACAGTACATTTTGACTCTTCACTGACAAATTAATTTTACAATAAAGTGTTGCAGTGTTCATAAGTTTCACTCACAGATTAATTCATGCACAAACCGATTCTTTAAACGTTCTTTAGTCAAACGTGCATGTGCTCCATGATAATCTGAGAATTTTTACAAGTTCTAGTTTTCTTATCTGTTATACATTGAAAGATAATTGCGGTTTCATGATAAACGTTGGTGTTTTTCTTGTTTTAGTTACTTCCCAAAGAAGAGATATTATTTGTATTTCTCTCTTTCCAGTTGAATATGTCATGGTACTTCTTAAGATCGCTTTGTAAGCCCACGGAAACTAATGCTTGAAGTGAACATCAAACACAACAGTCACTACAGTGTTTTGTGACCGTTTTGGGGTAATTTTTTTTTAAAATCCCGTTACTTTCGGGGGGACCGTTACTTTCGGGATTTAATAGGAGAGCAAAAAAATGATGTTACTTTCGGGTAGCCGTTACTTTCAGGGGGCCGTTACTTTTGGAATTCTACGGTAGTGTGGGATTACGGTGAGCCAGGTGTTTGGGTCTATGGTATATAGGGTGATTTTAAATCAAGTATGCAGTACTTTGATGCTAAAATTGGATGTTTTATGTATATAAAAGTATACCATTTTCAAATTTTGGTATTTCGCATGAAATTGAGGGGAAATTTTGGAAAAATGGGTTTTTCTTTTCAGGTATATAATTTGGGGTACCACTACCTGCCATGACCAACCCTGTAGGACGTTACTGAGACTACCCAAGTTCTCTGCAGTCTGGAAAGTCTCTTGGGTCCCTATGTAATAATTTATAGCAAATTCTAAAAAAATGTGTTTTTTTGTTGTTTTTCCTGTAGTGGTTGGCTTGGCTGTTGTCTGATTCCATTCTGTATCGATGCCCTAAAGGACGTTCTCCACAAATGCCCAAACTGCAAACAACAAGTGGGTGTATACCGTCGAATGTAACAGCGCACTGGACTATTTTGAAGTTTATGGCTTGTCACTTAATTAGCATGCACATTTTGGGAAATATTTTCTTTGGCTATGCACCTATATATAGCAGTAGCTGAAATGAGTGTCGGAAATGTTTTTTTTATACAGGCTGTACAAATACAATTTTTATATTTAAAGGAAAAAAGGATACTGTACCTATTATGTTTTCTGTAATTACTTATATTGTAAAAGGCATGTATTCTAGCTTTTTTGTCATGATCATTATAACCTGTTGCCCAGGCAGCAAGCATTCCTGTATGAGTGAACTATTGTTGTAACCTTCCAGTCAAGGCAAGAATTGAGGAGAGAGCAAAAAATCAGTGATTAGTATTTAGTAGTTAGTTAGTAGTAACTAAGAACTGAGAAGAAAACACAGAATTGATCAGAAATATAGGAGAATAGAAATTGTGCAGTAACTGTTAAAAATTAACCTTTAGCCTGTGTCAGATCTATATTTATAGAAACTACCTGTTGTTATTTAATGCATGGAGAAGCTTTAGGCTGAAATAAACCTGCTTGTCACTCATGCTTCCTATTTTAGTGTCCTGTTTTTGTCTCCTGGGTGTTCTTAAGATATGATCAGACTCCTCTCTGCCAACATCATAAAACATATTATAAACATGTTGGAGCCATACAGTCTTACACCCAGTTATGAAATACCTAACCTTGGCAATTATAATCCAAATAATTTATATTTGGGCACAGTTGCTCTTAACTAGTCATGTGACTAATTATGAGCCAGCTAAAACTGTGTGATGCGAGTGATATTCCCCAATTTTCAAAGCTGCGTGTAATCTCAATAGTCTCCATTTGGTGTGAAAATTAAATATGCTTGGATTTTTGTCCTTGAACATCACCAGTATCTGTTCCTTGAAGCCCACAGTTTTTCTTGAGCTCTGCTCTGTTTGCTTCATGGAACAGATAATGTCCACAAGCAAAATTGCACCAAATGGAAGTCATAATTTATTCACATGAGATAATGGCCAAAATTCCCTAGTGTGCCTGTGGTATGCTGAGAACAAGTTTGAGTTTTGCAGAACAAAGTTACATTTGCTCAATTTACCTTAACATGATGTCCACTATTTAAGAGTGACACTTCAAACTGAGGGTGCATGTCTCTGTCATGCTGGAGTGTTGTGGTCATCTTGAGTGAATCAGTTGCCATCATCATGCATACATGCTCACAAGCAATATTGCTAGCCATGATAGCCATGAGAAAATCAATTATTGGGTTTTCTTTTCTTTCCTACATGGGTATGAGAGCCACCAGAGCTCTGCTAGTTCTTACCGGATGCTTATGACTCGGGGAGGAGGGGTGGCACTCCCATGTAAAAAAGAAATTTTGAAAACAATCCCCAAGAGGTACCAAGATCCTGTTTTGTGGGCATGGCTTGAACTATTTTTCACCCCTACTGAGGTACCACCTTGCATACGGCAGCTGAGCCCGGAGTACGTGCGGCAGTCAAAACTTAGCTGTCCTACCATAACGACACGATAATAGCCATTTTCTGCTCAGCAAACACAAATAAAGACAATGCAAATGGTGCTTTGGGTTCTTCTAATAGTTAACTTGAGAGTTCCGAGTTTAATTTGGTGAGGAACTACATATTTTGTTCAGAATAGCAGAACTATTATCTTACCTGGTGACACTTGACGAACTGTGAGCAAGGTGCCTGACTTTGGTGCCAAGTTAGAAGCTTGGAGGCTCAAAATGTTTCATGATTTTCTATTTTTACAATCTGATATAGTTTTTGGAATTGTAAATGCCTTTTCCTGAATATTTGATGCGGTTTCCAGTGAGAAAAAGTTGCCCGACTTCGATGCTTTTCTCAGTCACTTACATTGAATTCAGGACAGTAAAGTTTTTCCCACCTACTGAATTTTGATTGGTCAATTCAAATTTTAGGCACGGCAGCCATATGCAAGGCAACTCTAACACAACACATTATCTCCTGCCATATATATATATATTTTTTTTCCCCTCGCCACCCTTACAGGTGCCACAACAGCTCCCAATAAGGACCTTTCGAGGCTGGACACCCCTAGAGATACCAAACCTGTTTTTAACCCCTAACAGGTACTACAGGCACTCCCATCTTTTTTATACGAGCCCCTCCCCCACCCCAGCTTTTGACATGGATGATTAGGAACTTGAGTTATACAATTCTATGAGCAGTCATACAGGTTCATGATTCCAAATAGACAGATTCAGCTGATGCTTTTTCATCTGTGGTCACCCAAGTCAGACGACATGATGACTCATGTAAGAGGTCAAACTTGCCACAAGCAACTGATTGTAAGGGGTGTACAAACAGAACCATAATCTGCAACCTACCAAATAAATCATCACCTGAATTGGGTGGAACAAGGATATGAACATGTTAAGCCATATTGGTCTATTGGCCTCACACTGCACACTTACGTTATGCCAAAAATTATAAAATAGAGTTGTCTCCATGAATATATTTGAATAGCAACTCCTATTTCTCCACATTTGTATTCTTGGTTTCGAATTGGCAACAGCTTACAAAATTAGGCTTACGTTGATGAATGTCATTAACAAGAGATCAATTTACACTTAGAGACTCGTATTAGCCTCAGTTTAGGCTCGTGTCAGTCCATAACCAAGAATACAAAAAATTAATGGTCTGTTGAACCAACCATACTCAAAATGTACTTAAAATATCTTCCAGTACTTTCCAAGACTTAGAGTTTGATGGCTCATTAAAACCAATTTATACCAGTTGATGCCAAAATCATGGTATCAACAAACTGCCCAATCATCGGTGAACAAGTTGTTGTTAATTGTGGCTCAATAGGTTACCATAGCAACAATATAACCTGCTAAAACACCTTTAATTTTGGCTTTAAGTGCTTATAACTCAAAAAACGAGCTCGGTGACCCCCATTTTTTATTATTGAATTGTAATCAGCATGATAAGATGCAACTTTTTGCAAAGTTAAAAAAAATTCTGAGAAGGGGGTTCAGAACCACCTTAAATTTCGAAAAGTTAAGGTGGCTCTGAACCCCCTTAGCAGAATTTTATAAACTTTGCAAAAAGTTGCATCTTATCATGCTGATTAGGATTCAATAATTAAAAAATGGAGTCACTGAGCTCGTTTTTAAAGGTGCAGTGTCACAAGGATTTTTCTGCTTTAGGTCAATTTTGTGCTAAAATCATTATTTTGAGGCTTTTATCATAAACAAAGTGCTTCTGCAAAGCTACGACAAGGATATCAAATGAATTTTATCAAAGAGGATTTTTGGAACATGTAGCATCAAAACTTGAAAAAATTGGCCAATTTTTTCAAATTTCAATCCATTTCCATCCATTACATCTGTAGTGACCGGCGACAAGAAACAGATTCAGCACCTTCAGATAGTCTTTAATAACAAAACTAGATCATTAGTTTTGGAATTCAATTGATGCGAAGACACCTTCTAGCTTTTATAAAGTTGCCAAATAGCGTGACAATGCCCTTTAAGTTATAAGCACTTAAAGCTAAAATTAAGAGTGTTTTAGCAGGTTATATTTTTGCTATAATGGTAAGCTATTGAGCCACAATATTAACAACTTGTTCACCAATGATTGGGCAGTTTGTTGATACCATGGTTTTGGCATCAACTGGCATAGAGTGGTTTTAATGAGCCATCAAACCCTAAGTCTTGGAAAGTACTGGAAACTGTTTTCAGCCACCTTTTCATTGTTTTGGTTTTCTATGAACTTTACACTGGAAATTTAAGAAAACAAGGTGTTCAACTTATCAGTTATGACTATGAATCAAACAAGCAGTCGGGTAGCTGTTCTTTTAAGTAATAATCCAGGTAAGAACTGTACCATTTTCTATTGTTCTGCGGCAATAAGCTTTCCCCACATTGAAACAATTTTGTTTTCAGACTGAGAATTTATCAACTGATGGAAAACAGGTTTACGAAATAAAATGAATTTAAACTCTATTCTGAAGGGTAGTTTTCTTTGTGTGTAAACATTTCAACCAATCACAACAGTCGTAAACGAAGACAATAAAAGTCTCCAATTTTTCAATGTTCCCCACATAGAATTACTGTCAGTGGTATTTAGATTCAGAAGAGATTTTGTTGAAATGAAAATAGTTGGTCAATTAAGGATAAATAAATATGCAGCTACCTATAGTTTTGGTAAGTTTTGCTGATTGAGCCAATCAGAAGTATGATAGAACAATAGCAATGTTGTGCAAAAGTTAGCACCTTTCTGCATTGCTTGCCGCATGGTTGCCTCCTTCTCACATGGACTGTTACTTAAACACTTTTCACTGTGAATCAAAGCAAAGGGTACCAATTTTAACACATTTATTTTCTTCTCCACCTATAAAGCTAAAAGTTATCTTGCGACTTATGATTTAATGTTGTAAGAATTATATCTTCAAAAAAGAACAGTAATTGTTGATAAAACACAATCTTGATGCTCACAAGCGTCCTTAATGAAGCATGCATAAAATTAGAATGAAAAAAATGAACTAAAACTCAACTGAGTCAAAGAATTTAACCGTAATGAGGAACAAAATGTCTTCGACAAAGTTTGCTTACATGTCAGTGCAAAAAAAACAAAAATGGAAAATTGTTGAATGCAACTTTAAATGTTAACTTCTTAACTCTTGGTGTCAAATTTTCCATATGTGGAAAATTACCAGATAAAACTTCTAATAACAATCTTCACCAGTCTGGTAAATTTCAAGTTCAAATGTAAAAGGTTCATGCAATACTACTGGTTAGTGTTCAATTATAAATAATAAATTATAACGAAACCTGAATTCAATAAGTTATTCCAGCAATTGCCAATAACAGAAGTATTTATACTGTCAGCTCAAAAGAACAATAAATTATTACATCAGGTATTGAATTCTAGTCCAATTTGGGCAGAATTGAACTACAAAATATCCTCTGGCTGCCAAAATAGACTCAGCTTTTGGCCTTGTCATATTTTGTTATTTCTTGGAATTTTTTCATCCAATAATTATTATTTTCATACGGGGCTAAGTAGGTGCTATTTAACAATTAGACCCATAGCCCACAAGGGCTACGAGTCAATAGCCCATGAGGCAAAGCTGAATGGTTTATTCACCTGCGGCCCTTGAGGGCGAAGGGTCTAATAATATTGTTTTAGCATCACCCAACTAGTCGGACAGAAATGGCAATAATAAAGTTAGCAAATGCAAGTTGAAGAAATAATTATTTGGGAGTAAAATAAGAGAAAAGATGGCAAATTTTGCTCCAGTAACTTGAGGACTACTACTGATAGTCCTCTAATAGCATAGCCAATCAAAATGCAGGATTTGCATCAGTCCACTAGTTAGGTGATACTAATACATGCTATTTAATACTAAATCCTCAACATTTAATTTAGACTGTTCGCAGCCCTCTATTTCCTCATATTTTATTTGATTGATGAACACCTGGATAAAATTGCGAGAGAACTGAGCACCAGCGAAAAATGTCATTCTTAACTCAGTAGCTGGTGTGAACAGTCTACATATAACTTAATTAGGAGACTGAACCAGTTCCTTTCTTTAAACCATTCCTAGCATTTATAAGAGTCAATACTTCCTTTTATAACAATACATCAGACAATCATTTCTGATTTTATGTAGTATTTGGGTTGAAACACTCCTCTGGTATTACTGATAACCTGGATCCGCTTAATGACTGTAACGGCAACAAAAATCTTAAGCACAATTTTCAAGTTCTCTGTCAATAGCTAGTGTTTCTTGAGAACAAAATCGGCAAAAAGCAACTGGCCAACAGTTTGCTTTGGCAAGTGGTTGTGGGGGTGTGAAAATGGGAGACCTTTCTCACTAAACTTCATAAATCTTTTTGTTACGTTATGTACAAGAAATCACTTCAAAACGACTGTTAAGAACACCTCACTAGCTTTTGTAAACTTGCATTAAAAACTCTTCTGTTGGTACTAACACCCTTAAGCATTTACAACTGGTTAATAATCTATAAAAAAGTATCTAAAATGGCACCTCTCTCAAATGGTTACTGAATTTACTTGAATGAGAAAGTACCAGTTGGCCTCGATTAAGAGCTGCCCTTGAATGAGTCCTGCACATTATGGTAAGCAATCATTTTAAAAGCAATGCTCTTGAATAAGTTCCACGCCAGGAACAATAATACAGCCTTTAGTTTAATTACTGTAATTCTAAAGCAAAGTCTATTTGAAGGCACTCATGCCCATACATAGGTGTTTGAATAACACTTGAATCATAAACTTAGTTTTGACTGTTGTTGCTATAGGTTTTTAAAAAGCACCAGTGCCCATTGAATAAGCGCTGCATCAAAAATTAAAAAAAAATTACGAAGACCGTGGCCATTTTCAAGTAAATACAGTAGCATCTGTTTTCCTTTGCTTGCCCTTTTCTTTTAAATCTATTAAAATATACTCAAGTTGAATATCCTATGCACAATGACATCAGTACAAATACAAGCTGTATGATAAAATGATATTGATAAGTAAACAAGCTTCGACTCAGAGTCAAAACACTTCAACACTACACAACAAATTTCTTACATTTCTCCACCAACTACAGCAAAAAATAAATAGCAAATTTACAGTTATTTTTGATTAACAGGTCATATAATTTCATACTTATTAAATTTAACCTTAAACTGTTATTAGAAGCAGCATATTTTCAACCCAAATTCATTGATATTTACAATAATAAACTCAAGTAGAGTGATTTTACTTGTTAACTTCCTGTGAAACAGATTCTGGAGTAAAACAAATTCTTAGTTCCCAAGGCTTGGTTCATGCAGGCATTGCTAGTGCAAGCGTACTAGTGCAAGACTGAGACAATGCTCAGAGTTTCAAGTATGTAGGCATAAAAGAATGAAACTTTTCTATTCCTTGTGCTTCCATTAATAGATGTGTTCCAGTTATGTTTCATGCATACTTATAGGCAGCGAAATACGAGATACAAAAACCCTCAACTTGTCGCGCAACATTGTTTTGTTGCAAGTTTTTGTCGATGATTCCCGTTTTTCACCTTGCGTGATCAACTTGTCGCGCAACAAAAACATTTGTTGCAGGTTGAAAGAAGTTGTTGCGAAAAGTAGAGCGCGGGTCTACTTTGAGCAACAAATTTTGGCTTTGTTGCTCGTTTTTCATCAAACTCACAACTTGTCGCGCAACAAATCTGCTCGTGCCCTAGCAAATCAACCAATCAGCCCACCGCATTTCTTCAACCCGCAACAAATGTTTTTGTTGCGGATCAAGTTGAACACGCAAGGTGAAAAACGGGAAACAGCGACGAAAACTTGCAACGAAACAATGTTGCGCGACAAGTTGAGGGTTTTTGTATCTCGTATTTCGCCGCCTTATTCCAGACATGTACTTGTGCTACACATGTCCCTAGCCTAACTACATTTTTTGTTTTGTCTTGTTTGTTAGTAAAATCACTCTGAGAGCATTCTTTCAGTTAAAAAGTTCCGTAAGATCTTTAGTTATAATTACAAACAAATGGCCTGAAGGACTGGGTGAAAATGAACACTTAATTCTACAAATGTTACTTATTAAAATAAATATGCAGGGTGTTCACTCACAATGAGTTTCTTAGATTAAATAACTGAACTGACAGTTTCCAGCCGCTTTTTAACAGCCCGTGAACCTAAACATGCCAGTTCTAAAGTTTGGAGATGATAAACAATGAAAATAAGTTAACTTCCTGTGTGATAGACTGAAAGCTTTACAATTAAATTGTAATATTTATCTTGAATTTTAATATTATTTATTTTGGGCAATTGAAAACCTTGAATAATAATAGCTTACTAGCTTCTAACTTCAATTTAAAAATTCTTCAATAAATATGCTTCTTCAAACTATACTCTTTACACAATGGTCCAAAAGGGAATAACAGCTTTACTTTTTCGGTGAACAAAATATCTCTACATCATCCAAAGACTTGTTTTTCTGCAGCATTTTCTGTTTTGCTGTCCGTTTTGCTGCAGCTAATCTTTTCCTTGCAGCTGCTCTTTGCTCTGCCTCAGTAGCTTTTACTTCCTCTTTTGATTTTTGCCGTCTTATTGAGCCTTTACCGAGTGATGACTGCCTTGAAAGTGATGACTGACGGGTTAATGATGATCGTTTAGAAAAATCGGTCTGTAGGCATTAAGCAAACATTTCTATTAATGCAAGTTAAAACCACCCCTTCACCCATATCAATGGTGAAAAAGTGGCAGTTTTCATTTTAACCCAGGTTCATTGTTGATTTCAAGGAAGGGGCAGTTTTATTTTCATTTCAGATGAAAAATTAACCTGGCCACTCTTCCCCTTTTTCAATGATGGAAAAATGGCATGTTTTGGTTTTACCATGAGTTCATCATTTATTCAGGGGAGGATGGTTTTATTTCTTTTTTGTTCTAACCAAGATGGTAGATGGCCAACCAAGGCTGGCACTTGACTTCAGATTTCATACCATTACGTGACTCTTAAAACTTCTACTCCAGGAAGAGTGGTGCAACACATATCAGACAGGCTTATCGATACCTTACTAAACTGTGTCATAACATTGACCTCAACTCAGTAACTCAATACAGTGATCCCAAGCCAGGCCCTACTATTCAGACCTCTGCATACAGGGCACAGGGCACCAACCATTTTGCCACTGAGGCCAAGTAATGAATATTCTGTAGAAAACCACACATTGCACAACAATGTAATACACTGTAGTTGACAATTACCTCATCTGCAGGAGGCTGTGTTTGTATCCAACCATTTTTACGTAATTCATCTATGCTTGAAAACATGCTATTTACATCATCCACCTTGCATAAAATAATTATCAGAGAGATATATCAGTCAGTTTATTCACAAACAACAAGGAAAACATGGTGCTAGGTCTACTGACAGGGACTGGTGGTTAATATATCAAGTGTCAGCGTTCTTGCTGGGATTTTGCCTTGGGGGCTCTGCAGGAACTTGAAGGGGGTTAAGGTTAGTCATTACCTGTGACTGGTCTGCTGCGCCACATTATTTTCAAAACTAAAGCAAGAACGACATGAGCCTACAAACTACATGATCAGTAGCATAAACCAAGATGTCAACAAAAATCATACTAAAATTAAACTGGTTGTTCAAAGGCCTTATAATTTCACTTTTGTTGCATTGTTTTGATTTAACTGTACTCATTTCCAAGCAGAAAAACCTACAGTACTTCATTGTTGATTGAAAAAGTTGCATACTAACTACTATAAGGAGACTCAGATTAA
>JAHPZR010045330.1:12500-25000 GCA_019787425.1 Platygyra sinensis | reverse complement strand
AGGTCTTCCGACATGTAAACAAGTCGCAACTATACGCCGCCAACCAACACTTATTTCTCTTTCGATTCAGATAAAAGTCGAAGACTAATCCTTTAATACTGCCTGATAACCGAACAAAATTGTTAGACTCACAGAGTTTTTCGAACGTTTGGGAAGACAGCAGTTCGACAAAAATTCTGTGTAATAGTGTCGAAAATATGACCGCGTAATTTTACCAGTATTTGTCAGCAGACCGCTTAGGGAGCACATCCTGTTCGCTATTATCCGACGAATTTCACTGCAAACATTGAGAAAAAATTACATCGGTTATTTGCACTTAAAACGTGTAACAATGTGAAATCTGTAATTGTATGAAATGCTACCTTCCGCTTTCCTTCCCGCAGCTTCAAAGATAAAAATCCAAACAATTCTACGATTTTCAATCGCCGGATCGATGCCAGTGTTCCGGATGTCATCACGTCTCGAAAACTGCAACACGTACTTCGCTCTTATAAACATTAAGCATTCAAGAAAGTAAATTACAAACTGCTTTTAATTAAACAACCATACCTTGACAAAATACGTTCTCGCTAACGACAACTGTAGACGGCTTTAAACACTCGTGGGAACCTTGTGTTTAGGTAATGAATTTACCATCCAAAGCAGTGTTTGAGTTTTCTTTCCTGCTTTTCGTTTTCCTCCTCCTCCACTTCGTATCTAGCTTTCCATTCCTAATATACAAGCAGCTTGTCCGCAAAGAGGTCTTCCCCTTCGTCGCTTGAGATATTGCAAAGTGCTCTCAAAGCCGTCTAAGCAATGATTTCACGGTTGTGGAACGTGCTCGATCGAAGTTTATTTCGAGTCTTTTGAATCGAAACTTAACTCTGACTCCAGTGATGAAAAAGAAATGATTCTTAAACAAAACTCGGGCGTTTTAGTCCCAAAATATATTGGAACGAATAATTTTGCTTTCCATTTTCTCGAGCAAATACAGAGTGCAGACTGAGGCGCCATTGTGTTTGGTTCCTGGGTAGACGTCATAAGCTACCCCGCCCCAGACTCCCTAAAATTCGGTCATGCAACACTTCAAGCGCGACTTTAAGAGGGCATAGAAAATCGAGGATTCAAGCAAATTAAAAAATTTTGCGCCCAAATGCCTCGAATAAAAAGTAGATTCGATTTAGCGAAAACAAATTTTGGGGGTTAGGTGCACTTTAATTTATGAATAATAACATGATTAAGAGCTATATGAATACTGTTTCCAGCAACAACTAGCAAAAATTTTCCAATATAAGGATATTACTAAATTATTGTTGTTTGCAAATGGATAACTGTCTTAAGTATGTACTAAACTCCCAAAGTCAAATGTAACATAATGATAATAAATTTGGTAATGAAATGAGTGAATAAACTGGTTTTATTCCTAAGTAATTGAAATAGAATTAAATTAACCTTAAAACTTATTATGAGAAAATGTGGGAGACATGATGGCGTCATGGTTAGAGTGCTTGCCTCCGAATTAAGCGGTCTGGGTTCGAGCCCTGGCTGGGGACGTTCTGTTGTGTTCTTGGGCAAGACACATTATTCACATTGTCTCTGCCCACCCAGGTGTATAAATGAGTACCAACAACCCTAATGCTGGGGGTAGTCTATGAAGCAGTTTCCCTGTCAAAAAAAATATTGCGTGTGCAGTGGTAATGTTGCATTTTAGCTTTCAATTATTACTCAATAAAATGATATTATTGAATCTCGTGATATTGAAATTATTCATATGTTTGCGTGCGTAGTGGTAATTATTGCATTTTAGCTTTCAATTATTGCGCAATAAAATAATATTATTAACTCTCGTTATATTGTAATTATTCAGATGTCGCATACCCAATGTTGACTTGCACACCTGATGTTCCGTTGCACAACCAAGAAAAGAAAATGTAATTTTGAACACCTAATGTTATACTGCACACCCAAAGTCAACTTGCACACCTAAAAGAATTTTGCACACCCAATGTTGTCTTGCACAACCAATGTCGAGACAACTCCTGAGCTCAAAGGTCTGGGTTTCAACCGCTGACCAGCACTGAACAATCATCAGACATTTTATGGGAACTTACATGCAATACTAGCCTTTAGCAGAACATGACGGAAGTGCCTGGAGCTGGATCAGCCTTCGATCGAGCTCTGAATTTAATTACATTTTTAAAATTACATTTTCTTTTCTTGGTTGTGAAACGGAACATCAGGTGTGCAAGTCAACATTGGGTGTGCGACATTTGAATAATTACAATATAAGAAGATTCAATAATATCATTTTATTGAGCAATAGCAGGAGCCATAATCAGGGACGGAGACCGTAAGCGCGCGCAATTTCTAGTATTGGGGTTGGCGCCATGATATGGGACAATTTTTCTATTTTTAGAACAAATTGCGCCATCGCCTGCGGGACACGCGCTTACATTGCTGCGAGGATTTTCGTGGATGTCGCGCAGGGAAAATGGCGTCCGAAATTCCCGTAACCGTTTATGCTTTTGGCCCACAACTCAACGCCTTTATGGTTGTTGGAATTTTGCTTAAGTATTTTCGCCGTAAGTTGCCCCAGTTTGACTGAAGACAGTGCCGAATTTAGGTATGTCCAGCTTTATATCGCTGATCAAGTTGAGTTCCGCTACTGCTTTTACAAGAACTTCACATTGCTCCAATCTAGTTTTCACATATGAAGAAGATTAACAGCTTTTCCATAACACAGAAAAAACTAGTTGGATATGCTTGGATATAGCAGCGTTTAGGCCCAATAAGTGACCGTATATGCTGCTTAGTTTTGTTTGTGTAAAAATCCAATAAATTGTCTGTTGTCGATGTAAGAGCGCTCGCAGATGCGTGTTTTGCACAGCTAGTAAAACATGACAAATTGGACTTCGCACTTTGGTGTGAAAACGTACATCGAACTCATATAATATCTACAGTTTTTGAATATGTTTAAGGTTGATTAATGTTTGAGAACATATTTAAAAGCTTGGTTGAAAATATGTGAATACAGCAGAAATAATCAGAAAAGTTTCGATGACGCTTTTATTAATCAACTCGAATAAACTCCTCCTTCAAGGTCTATTTTATTTTCGCAGTGTAAACTTTCACTGTGTGAAAGAACACACATGATGTTAGTAGCCTTTTGGTGAACGATGGTGAAAACTGTTGTAGTATCTCAGCACAAAAGACAACGAAACAAATCTTTTTCACGATTTGTTCACAATCTGAAAACACCGACTCGGACTTGATTTTAGCCATTAAAATTTTGTTGTGTTTATCTCCCCACACAATATCACCATAATCCAAGAGAGGCAAGATCATAGATTTAACGTAAAGTTCTCTGGTGTGTATCGGCAATAAATGTTTGATCCTTCTGAGAAGGTAGTATCGAAAACGAAGACCCCGAAAACGAAGACCCGAAGACCTAAGACCTACGAAAACGAAGACCTACGAAAACGAAGACCCCCTACGAAAACGAAGACCCTTTTATTTTTGTAGGAAACTAAATAATTTTGTAGGAAACGATTTTGTAGGAAACGATTTTGTAGGAAACGAAGTAATTCCAATATAACTCTTCTCGGCCAGAACTGATGAATAACGGCAGTTCATCTCAAAATAGACCAAGCCTACTTATAATGAAATTATTTTGATGCTTTCTTTTATGTCGATGTAACCTGCAATCATACCCTCCTGATATCGTTTCCTACCAAAAATAAAGGGGTCTTCATTTTCTTAGGAGGTCTTCGTTTTCGTAGGTTTTCGTAGGGGGGTCTTCGTTTTCGTAGGGGTTCTGCGTTTTCGTAGGTCGTCGCTTTCGTAGGTCTTAGGTTTTCGGGTCTCATCGCGTAGAATAGCCGGACATCATTACTTATTCATGAGCACCGAAGCGGCGTTTTCGATACTTCCCTTCTGAGAAAGCCTATTCGTTAATTTACTTTATTTGAGTCAGAAGTCAGAAGCTATTTCAAAACTTGAGAATGAAGTATCACATCTAAACAAAATGTTTTCAGATAGACAGCATTAACGACAAATCTTCAAAGGCTTTCTAAACTTAAAGGTAACTGATGGCTGAAAATTAACTGAAAATCTCAAGCAACATAATTATAAGGGGTGATTATCCCCAAAATTAAGTTTGGAATTTTATTATGTTGTTTGCCAATGCGGTTTTTAATATTTTCACTGGTGTTTTTAATGTTATGAATTGTATTTAATGTGTTCTCGATGGTGTTCGCCAAAACGTCGCTGTTGTTTTGTTTTCGGTTAGCATTCACAGCCCCACAGGATTTACATGAAAACTGATAACTGATCTCCTCGGCAAGAATTTTCATGTCATACCATCCCTTCCACATATCTGCCAACTCTCCCGGATTATTTCTTAGAGTAAAATCGCGGTTTTAGGCATAATGTTCTAAAGCGCCTCTAGCGACTAAGGAATTTGTGCGCTTTGTAAATGACAATTAACAATTAGATTATGAGCTCGAGATTTCTCTCCGGAGGTGATAGTTGATGAGGGCGAAGGCCGAATCAACTATCGCCTCATAGAAACCGAGAGCGAATAATCTAATTGTTTTAGCAGAATTCTAACTGAAATTAACCGGCAAATAACGGTTTAAAATGATTTTCCCACGCATTATTGAACTTTACCCTTAATTAAACAAAGTTGCACGTATCGAACTGTCCTTGGCAAATTTGCAGTTGTTTGCGCGCGTACCCGCTTTTTCAAGTTTTTAAAGTGAAGAAACCGTAAATGTGCTTCATTTAGTCTTCTCAGGATTTTAATTACCCGTTTACATCTAAAATTCCTTCCATACTTGGAAAAAAATATAAAAACATCGCATTTCGTGGACGACCGGCAGCCACTGCACTCTAATTAACAATTAGACTACGAGCCGAGTCTTCTACGAGCAGATAGTCAACGAGGCGCAGCCGAGTTGACTATCGCTCGTAGAACACGACGGCGAGTAGTCCTAATTGTTTTAGTATAAATTTACCGTAGTGTCATTACTTAAAAAGAAAAAAAATGTCAAGTAACGCGTAGAAAAGACCGTTTTATTATGTTACATCAGGTTCAAACGTGATGCGCGATGTGCACTGATGCGTAACTGTTGGCTATCAGCAGATAGTCAACGGTAACATAGCCCAATCAAATTCCCGAATTCACAATAGACAACGGTAAAGTTATACTAATGGCTGATAGTATACGAGTAGCTCAGCCAATCAGATTGCAGCATTTGCATTAGTATACTAGTAGAATTCTACTAAGTATCATTACTAATTATCATAAGTTTGGTCCTCAGGGATATCTCTTTAGATCTCCACACAGGTATCAGCAGGAGGAATGCTGTTCTGGCTTTGCCAGTCCTCACCATCACATCTCGTTCTGTCCCTCCATCAACAGCTATCACGCTCCTTAGGTAAGTAAAGGAGGCGACGTTCTCTATATCCTCATTGTCCTACTTTGATTGGGCATTCGTTTGTGCTGTTTATGCGCATTGTCTTTGTCTTGCTTTTTTTGATGATAAGACCTGTCATACCAGCAGTTGTGGCCAATGATTGGTTTTTGTCCGGCGCATGCTTATGATTGTGGGAAAGTAGAGCGATGTCATCCACGAAGTCTAGATCATGGAGTTAGGAAAGAAGAGACTATTGTATTCCCGTCCCTGGAACCTTCTGTTGTTGTTTTCATATCCAATCAATAACCAAAAGAAAAAGCATGGGTGATGGGATGGCAGCCTTGTCGAACTTCAGTCTGCACGGAGAAAGGCGGGGTAAGTTCACCATTGTGCATTTACTCTAATTCCTTTTTTTTTTCACACATTAGTGTTATATTTAATTTCAAGTGTGACCAGTGCGATGCTGGTTATGTCGGAAACACCCGGGGACATCTATTCGTACGCGTCGAGGGAAATAGAAGCAAGACTCGTCAGTGCGCAAGCATTATGATAATAAACACCCAGGCAAGATTCTGGATGACCTTCACAGTTGTTTTAATGTGTTGAACAAATGCCAGAACAAGTTTGACTGTCTCGTTAATGAGATGTTACTCATTCAACAATTACGACTGTGTCTTAATGTACAATCAGACTCAATTCGCGCCAAGGTCCTTGTTTAACTTATGCAAATTAATGTCTCTGGACTCTTAGTTACTCTTGAAATCGCATATTTAATTTAGTTTCCCTTGACAATGGTGCCAAGATGTCGCCGAAACGTCGGACCCTTTTATCGTTAGTTTTTATTATTGTGTCAAAAGTAATGTAGCTGAGGGGAGAAGTCCCCTCTACTAATAGTGGACACCTAACTAATGACCTATGTTAACTTAGCCAAGAAACTACAAATACATTAAAGAATTTATATCGTAAAGCATATTAAAATATTAAAATTTTATACATCCATTGTATAAACTCCTGTAATCGATCAGTCATTCTCGGCATAGGTTTGCAGCCCTCGACAGTCACTGACATTTGCCGCAAGGGCAGTAAGGTCCTGATTACGTATGACGCTTTTAACTTGCTTCAAAGAGGGTAATGATTTCTTATTCCAGGAAATAGATCATTCCACAGTTTGGGCCCTAGGTAACGAAGTGAATGTTTTCCATGATGTCATCGAAAAGAATCGAGGTTGAACAAATTCTCTCGTTTCCTTAAGTGATACGAGCCACCGTCTAATTGAAAAAGATTACAAGTCTCTGGGCAGTAATTTATGCTTATCTTATACATGAAGACAGCAATGCCCTATAATCGTCTGTTGTACAACGATGATATGTCCCGCTTTTGCCAGTAGATTCTCGTAGCTAGAATGTTTATCCTTAAAAACTGCTCTAAGTCCTCTTTCTTGGATACCGGCGCTCAGCTTTCTCCTATCGCTTGCCTTGCCAGAAGTGTCAGGTGAGGTAACAACAAGTAAGGTGTGGTAAGATGGCAGCTTTATATAGCTGCAGCTTGGCTTTCTGTTGGTATCAGTTGTTTGTCTGTATCTTTCTATGATTCTGATGGTCACTTTTTCTTAGAATTATTGTAACATATAGCTTTTTAGTCGAACAATCACTCAGAACATGACTCAGCCAGATGCGTTCTTGAAATTACCTGAATAAATCAAAGTGAGCATGGAGTTTCGTTCGTTTTCAAATCACCTCTCAGTCTGATGCCTGCATTAGTTTCGAAGATAACATTCATGTACAATAAATGCATTGTTATTAACCTGTGTTCCTGGGTCTGTTCAGTCAGCCGTTTTAGAACCGGCTGATTTGATTGAGAGGCAAACGCGACTACGTCTAGGGTTTGCATAACTGTCTCGAATTCTCCCAACCCTCCTCGTGTTTAGATGAGGCTATGCAAACTCGAAAAAAATGCCTCTATTGCTTAATTAGAAAATAACTGAGCCCACTACGTGTGCTCTCATTGGTCGATAGGTGTGTTTAGATGAGAGTGTGTAAACACGGTTGTGACGCTTCAGATTTGAGCGTATTTTAAGAATTATTTTAAAAAGGAATAGATCAGGGCACTTTTTCGGTGTTTACAGAGCCTCATTTTACCACTCGGAGGGTCAGGAGAATTCCCGAAAGTTATGCAAACCCGAGACGTAATAACTGTCTAGAATTCTCCCAGCCCTCCTTGTGTTTAGATGAGGCTATTTAAACACGGAAAGTGTTCTATTGCTTAAATGGCAGCAAGGGCGTAGCCAGTGGGGGGGGGGGGGGTTCCTGTGGTGCCCCGTGACCCCCCTTAGTAAGCCTTTTGTAAGCAAACAACTACAATATTCAGGTGACAATCTGATGAGTACCCTCTGTATGAGTCAGTGTGACCGCCCCTTTGAAAACTCCTGGCTACGCCCATGAGCAGTCACGCCAGGGAATGTACAACCATTGAAGGCTCTTTCTAATGATATCTCTGTTTTATTATGAATACCTATTTACTTTCTTATAAGCATTATTTAACGACGGAACGACTAAGTTTACGCGAGAGAGCGATGGAATACGAAATATTGCATCGAGATGGCCTTAAATTAAATCCACTTTTAATTTACGATAAATAGAATTTATTGTTTGCAAAAATGCGCTGTGCGAGCTATTACCAATTCAGATATAGAGCAGATTCTTCTCCTTTAATCTCCAAATTAGAATTTTAGACATCTATCAAATCAACACGTTTCAAATAGCTACATTTATGTGCTGTTATCTTAACAACCTGTTGTCTCCATTTTTTTCCACTTTTTCTATAACAGTCAAATTCATGGCTAGAGCACTAGTCAAGAACAGCCAATAATTATCGCGTGCATCATTGCAGAACAAATGTGAAAAAAATTGATCTTTACCAAGGTCCAAAGATCTGGAATTCCCTTCCTGTTACATGTAAAATCATTTCTTTGTCAAGTTTTTCCCAACAACTGCAAGTGTTTTTAGTAAATAATGACTGAACTAGCAAAGCCGTACACTGTAGCACTATCGATGTAACCGTATTGTTATGTACGAGTGGGCTTCAACTATAAGCCTGGTGGTTTCTAGAGGTCACCTCGCCATACATTGAAATACTTCTAAATAATTAATTGCCTAGTTCCTTCTAGGTCTCAATATTTCACTCGATCATTCGTTTCGGGTCACGTGGTCCGGGGCGTCACCGAAGTCAATTGACAGCGGAGGCCTGGGAGAAAAGCCGTACAGGAACTAGGCAAAATAATTAATATATTAGGTAAAAAGGCGAATAAACTGAATCTTAAATCTTAAATTGTATATTCATGTGTTGATTAAATGCCATAAACGACGCAGTAAATTAGGACATTTTGTATTCTCGGTATCGGACTGAGATTAACTTATCTACTGAGGCTAATCAAAGCGCAGATTCCAATCCAAATGACATTCTCTCTGTAACGATGTTTCCCCGCATAAGCCTCCGTCATAATGCAAAAGTTATGGTTTGTTATGTGAAAACTAGATCATTGGATACTGCCGATTCAAGAGTTCTCATTCGCTTAGCCATTATATGCGTCTTTCTTGTATAACTAAGCGCGCGCGCGACGCAAGAGTTTGTCTCTAATAAGTACATCTAGTGGCTTGTACTGGTTTTTACGTAAACATAGTTTTAAACATTGTATATCTTAATAGTTATTGTATTCGGCCTCTGTGGATAACACCCTCCTTGATCTGCAGAATTCTTCATATCCTACTCAGCTCATTCAATAGTTGCTTTATATCCATTCAAAATATTTCTTTCATTTCGCCATTTCGCTCTTGTTTTTCTGATCACCAAAAATAACACAATCTCGTCCCCAGGTTTTCTCGGCCAACGGTTAATAATCTGCAGCGGGGCTGCACTTTTGACGTCATTTTGACGTCATTGGTTCAATTATCTGGAGCGGCCTGCACTTTTGACATCTTTGATTCAATATGGCGAAGTTTTTTTCCAAATTTGGTGAACAGCAACTGGTTATTTAAGTAATGATCCGTTGCAAGAACTAGGCAAAAGAACAATAGGCCGTGGCAGTAGCGGCAGTTATATTTCGGCGCTGATTACTCGAATCAAATTAAATTCAACGTATGTGATTGGTCCACACGCAAAAAGCGCGAAATTTGAATTCAAACGAAAAGAGATACACTGGAATCCGTTCGAATATCTTTTTATTTTGGATTTTGAATTATTTGCATTTGTAAATTTAACATATCTTAAACTTTTAAAATTTCTATGCGCCAATCAAAGGCTAGCCTTTGATTGGCGCATAGAAATTTTAAAAGTTTAAGATATGTTAAATTTACAAATGCAAATAATTCAAAATCCAAAATAAAAAGATATTCGAACGGATTCCAGTGTATCTCTTTTCGTTTGAAATCAAATTTCGCGCTTTTTGCGTGTGGACCAATCACATACGTTGAATTTAATTTGATTCGAGTAATCAGCGCCGAAATATAACTGCCGCTACTGCCACGGCCTATTGTTCTTTTGCCTAGTTCTTGCAACGGATCATTACTTAAATAACCAGTTGCTGTTCACCAAATTTGGAAAAAAACTTCGCCATATTGAATCAAAGATGTCAAAAGTGCAGGCCGCTCCAGATAATTGAACCAATGACGTCAAAATGACGTCAAAAGTGCAGCCCCGCTGCAGATTATTAACCGTTGGCCGAGAAAACCTGGGGACGAGATTGTGTTATTTTGGTGATCAGAAAAACAAGAGCGAAATGGCGAAATGAAAGAAATATTTTGAACGGATATAAAGCAACTATTGAATGAGCTGAGTAGGATATGAAGAATTCTGCAGATCAAGGAGGGTGTTATCCACAGAGGCCGAATACAATAACTATTAAGATATACAATGTTTAAAACTATGTTTACGTAAAAACCAGTACAAGCCACTAGATGTACTTATTAGAGACAAACTCTTGCGTCGCGCGCGCGCTTAGTTATACAAGAAAGACGCATATAATGGCTAAGCGAATGAGAACTCTTGAATCGGCAGTATCCAATGATCTAGTTTTCACATAACAAACCATAACTTTTGCATTATGACGGAGGCTTATGCGGGGAAACATCGTTACAGAGAGAATGTCATTTGGATTGGAATCTGCGCTTTGATTAGCCTCAGTAGATAAGTTAATCTCAGTCCGATACCGAGAATACAAAATGTCCTAATTTACTGCGTCGTTTATGGCATTTAATCAACACATGAATATACAATTTAAGATTTAAGATTCAGTTTATTCGCCTTTTTACCTAATATATTAATTATTTTGCCTAGTTCCTGTACGGCTTTTCTCCCAGGCCTCCGCTGTCAATTGACTTCGGTGACGCCCCGGACCACGTGACCCGAAACGAATGATCGAGTGAAATATTGAGACCTAGAAGGAACATAGGCAATTAATTATTTAGAAGTATTTCAATGTATGGCGAGGTGACCTCTAGAAACCACCAGGCTTATAGTTGAAGCCCACTCGTACATAACAATACGGTTACATCGATAGTGCTACAGTGTACGGCTTTGCTAGTTCAGTCATTATTTACTAAAAACACTTGCAGTTGTTGGGAGAAAACTTGACAAAGAAATGATTTTACATGTAACAGGAAGGGAATTCCAGATCTTTGGACCTTGGTAAAGATCAATTTTTTTCACATTTGTTCTGCAATGATGCACGCGATAATTATTGGCTGTTCTTGACTAGTGCTCTAGCCATGAATTTGACTGTTATAGAAAAAGTGGAAAAAAATGGAGACAACAGGTTGTTAAGATAACAGCACATAAATGTAGCTATTTGAAACGTGTTGATTTGATAGATGTCTAAAATTCTAATTTGGAGATTAAAGGAGAAGAATCTGCTCTATATCTGAATTGGTAATAGCTCGCACAGCGCATTTTTGCAAACAATAAATTCTATTTATCGTAAATTAAAAGTGGATTTAATTTAAGGCCATCTCGATGCAATATTTCGTATTCCATCGCTCTCTCGCGTAAACTTAGTCGTTCCGTCGTTAAATAATGCTTATAAGAAAGTAAATAGGTATTCATAATAAAACAGAGATATCATTAGAAAGAGCCTTCAATGGTTGTACATTCCCTGGCGTGACTGCTCATGGGCGTAGCCAGGAGTTTTCAAAGGGGCGGTCACACTGACTCATACAGAGGGTACTCATCAGATTGTCACCTGAATATTGTAGTTGTTTGCTTACAAAAGGCTTACTAAGGGGGGTCACGGGGCACCACAGGAACCCCCCCCCCCCCCACTGGCTACGCCCTTGCTGCCATTTAAGCAATAGAACACTTTCCGTGTTTAAATAGCCTCATCTAAACACAAGGAGGGCTGGGAGAATTCTAGACAGTTATTACGTCTCGGGTTTGCATAACTTTCGGGAATTCTCCTGACCCTCCGAGTGGTAAAATGAGGCTCTGTAAACACCGAAAAAGTGCCCTGATCTATCCTTTTTAAAATAATTCTTAAAATACGCTCAAATCTGAAGCGTCACAACCGTGTTTACACACTCTCATCTAAACACACCTATCGACCAATGAGAGCACACGTAGTGGGCTCAGTTATTTTCTAAATAAGCAATAGAGGCATTTTTTTCGAGTTTGCATAGCCTCATCTAAACACGAGGAGGGTTGGGAGAATTCGAGACAGTTATGCAAACCCTAGACGTAGTCGCGTTTGCCTCTCAATCAAATCAGCCGGTTCTAAAACGGCTGACTGAACAGACCCAGGAACACAGGTTAATAACAATGCATTTATTGTACATGAATGTTATCTTCGAAACTAATGCAGGCATCAGACTGAGAGGTGATTTGAAAACGAACGAAACTCCATGCTCACTTTGATTTATTCAGGTAATTTCAAGAACGCATCTGGCTGAGTCATGTTCTGAGTGATTGTTCGACTAAAAAGCTATATTGTTACAATAATTCTAAGAAAAAGTGACCATCAGAATCATAGAAAGATACAGACAAACAACTGATACCAACAGGAAGCCAAGCTGCAGCTATATAAAGCTGCCATCTTACCACACCTTACTTGTTGTTACC
>JAHPZR010045330.1:5000-7500 GCA_019787425.1 Platygyra sinensis | reverse complement strand
AACGGAACATCAGGTGTGCAAGTCAACATTGGGTATGCGACATCTGAATAATTACAATATAACGAGAGTTAATAATATTATTTTATTGCGCAATAATTGAAAGCTAAAATGCAATAATTACCACTACGCACGCAAACATATGAATAATTTCAATATCACGAGATTCAATAATATCATTTTATTGAGTAATAATTGAAAGCTAAAATGCAACATTACCACTGCACACGCAATATTTTTTTTGACAGGGAAACTGCTTCATAGACTACCCCCAGCATTAGGGTTGTTGGTACTCATTTATACACCTGGGTGGGCAGAGACAATGTGAATAATGTGTCTTGCCCAAGAACACAACAGAACGTCCCCAGCCAGGGCTCGAACCCAGACCGCTTAATTCGGAGGCAAGCACTCTAACCATGACGCCATCATGTCTCCCACATTTTCTCATAATAAGTTTTAAGGTTAATTTAATTCTATTTCAATTACTTAGGAATAAAACCAGTTTATTCACTCATTTCATTACCAAATTTATTATCATTATGTTACATTTGACTTTGGGAGTTTAGTACATACTTAAGACAGTTATCCATTTGCAAACAACAATAATTTAGTAATATCCTTATATTGGAAAATTTTTGCTAGTTGTTGCTGGAAACAGTATTCATATAGCTCTTAATCATGTTATTATTCATAAATTAAAGTGCACCTAACCCCCAAAATTTGTTTTCGCTAAATCGAATCTACTTTTTATTCGAGGCATTTGGGCGCAAAATTTTTTAATTTGCTTGAATCCTCGATTTTCTATGCCCTCTTAAAGTCGCGCTTGAAGTGTTGCATGACCGAATTTTAGGGAGTCTGGGGCGGGGTAGCTTATGACGTCTACCCAGGAACCAAACACAATGGCGCCTCAGTCTGCACTCTGTATTTGCTCGAGAAAATGGAAAGCAAAATTATTCGTTCCAATATATTTTGGGACTAAAACGCCCGAGTTTTGTTTAAGAATCATTTCTTTTTCATCACTGGAGTCAGAGTTAAGTTTCGATTCAAAAGACTCGAAATAAACTTCGATCGAGCACGTTCCACAACCGTGAAATCATTGCTTAGACGGCTTTGAGAGCACTTTGCAATATCTCAAGCGACGAAGGGGAAGACCTCTTTGCGGACAAGCTGCTTGTATATTAGGAATGGAAAGCTAGATACGAAGTGGAGGAGGAGGAAAACGAAAAGCAGGAAAGAAAACTCAAACACTGCTTTGGATGGTAAATTCATTACCTAAACACAAGGTTCCCACGAGTGTTTAAAGCCGTCTACAGTTGTCGTTAGCGAGAACGTATTTTGTCAAGGTATGGTTGTTTAATTAAAAGCAGTTTGTAATTTACTTTCTTGAATGCTTAATGTTTATAAGAGCGAAGTACGTGTTGCAGTTTTCGAGACGTGATGACATCCGGAACACTGGCATCGATCCGGCGATTGAAAATCGTAGAATTGTTTGGATTTTTATCTTTGAAGCTGCGGGAAGGAAAGCGGAAGGTAGCATTTCATACAATTACAGATTTCACATTGTTACACGTTTTAAGTGCAAATAACCGATGTAATTTTTTCTCAATGTTTGCAGTGAAATTCGTCGGATAATAGCGAACAGGATGTGCTCCCTAAGCGGTCTGCTGACAAATACTGGTAAAATTACGCGGTCATATTTTCGACACTATTACACAGAATTTTTGTCGAACTGCTGTCTTCCCAAACGTTCGAAAAACTCTGTGAGTCTAACAATTTTGTTCGGTTATCAGGCAGTATTAAAGGATTAGTCTTCGACTTTTATCTGAATCGAAAGAGAAATAAGTGTTGGTTGGCGGCGTATAGTTGCGACTTGTTTACATGTCGGAAGACCTATCTCAGTTCGGGTTTTGCTAAAAGCAGGCCCGCGGTCCAGCGGCCCGCGGCCCACGGCCCGCCACGGCCCAGCGGCTAGGCGGCCCGAAGGCCCAGCGGCCCGCGGTCCGCGGCCCGCCACGGCCCGCGGCCCGCGATGGCCCAGCGGCCTGGAGGCCCGGTGGCCCAGTCCTGATTTTCAACAGTTTTTTTGTCTAGCGGTAAATCCACGCGCATCAACAGATCGGCATCGGGCTTCAGCGTGCAAAATGGACGACTGTGAGTTCAGTTCAGTGCCATTTTGATAACCATTTCAGTCCTTTTCGATCCTTTCTTTCGTTGCTTCCTTGTATACGGGCGGCGCGAGGGAAATTTGAATTGACCAATCAGGATTCAGCAGGCGGGAAAAATTTTCCTGTCCTGACGTCAATGTAAGTTTACAGGAAAGGCATTGAAGCCAGCCAACTTTTGTCGCTGGAGATGGCACTAAATATTCACGAAAAGGGATTTACAATTGTCAAAACCCTATCAGTTCTTAAAATGTGAAAAATATGAAGAAGTTTGCGTCTCGAAGCTTCTATTTTGGCGCCAAATTTGAGTCGCCGGGGTCCGACATGGCAACTCGCTAGCA
>JAHPZR010045329.1:0-11121 GCA_019787425.1 Platygyra sinensis | reverse complement strand
TATATAACGTTTGGATGCAGGGGACCACACAACGAATAATTAAACTGCTTGGCTTGTTACTGCCGGATCTCTTGATCTAGAAATGCTCGTACCAGACGTCACTCTAAGTGTTATAAAACCAAATTGATTGCAAGGCTGGTACTACGGCAGAAGGGCAAAATTTATTGGCCTATATTTCAACTAGCAGAGCTAGTCTTCTTCAGGGCCAGTACGTAATACAGGAAAAATAACGGCTCTAAAATTTGAATATAGGTGATATACAATGGCAGTTAATGTTTAACTAATAAAAGTAACATGAACAGTAATAACACCACCCATCTCCTCAACAAGCTGCAAGATTTTGACGACATCCCTTCTAATGCTTTCCTTGTCACCCTCGACGTGTCGTCCTTATACACGAACATTCCGACCGCCGAGGGCATTGACGCATGTAGAAAATTGCTGGACGAACGAACTGATAAATCCGTGCCTACTGAATCCTTATGTGACTTAATGCGCATGATCCTAACTATGAATAACTTTGGTTTTAACGACGAACACTTCATTCAACAGCATGGTACAGCAATGGGGACAAAAATGGCCCCAGCCTTCGCCAATTTTTTTATGGGAGAGTTTGAAAGGAAAGCACTTGAAGGTTATTCGTATAAGCCCTTTCTTTGGCTTAGATACATAGATGACATTCTCATGGTTTGGACTCACGGAAACGAAAAGCTCGAAAGTTTCATTGCCTACTTAAACAGCATCCATCCCACCATCAAATTCACCCGTGAACGTTCAACCATTCTATTCCCTTCTTAGAAGTCAAAGTCCTTCTCGAAAATGGTAAAATAGAAACTGACCTATACTGCAAACCTACCGATAAACACCAATACTTACTCCACTCTTCAAGTCATCCGTATCACACGAAAAAATCAATCCCCTACAGCCTTGCTCTCCGTTTATGACGTATTTGTTCAAAAGATGACTTCTTCGATACCAGATCGACTGAACTAGAACGTTACCTAACGAAACGAGGATACAAAAACAATTTCGTGAAAAGCCAGATCTCCAGAGCGAAATCAATCCCCAGAAACGACACTTTAAAAGAAAACAGTCCTGGAATCAAGAAACCTGACAGAGTACCACTCATCACCACCTATAATCCAGCCTTACCTAACATTCACAAAGTCCTACGCCAGAAACAACCCATTCTCCACTCCACAGAACGTTTGCATGAAATTTTTAAAGAAACACCTGTTGTAGCTTACCGACGTTCACGAAATCTTCGTGACTTATTGGTTCGCGCGAAACTTAAGAACCCATCAACCGCCACTCAACCCAACCATTCTTTTGGCGCTTTCCGCTGCAACTCCAAACATGGATGTCTAACTTGCCCACACATTGATAATGAAAGAACAAACTACACATTTAACAACACTGGGGAAGTGCGAGAAATCAAACATCAAATGACGTGTAAATCTACGAACCTGATTTATATGATAGAATGCAAACGATGTAAGAAACAATACATAGGAGAAACTAAACGTACACTTAGAGAACGATTCCCAAAACACAGACAAGCTACGAACAATCCTAGTCACGCCAACGCTTCAGCAGCAGTACCAACACACTTTAACCTTCCTGATCACTCTATAGAAGACATGACACTCATTCCACTCGAGCTTCAACCAGCACCCAATACCTCACGCAGGAAAGCAAGGGAGGCCTATATGATACACAGAGGCCAAACACTAGAACCGAATGGAATGAACCGCCGAAATGAACGTTGACTGTTTACCTTATTTTTAGTTTTGTATACATTTATCTACATTTGTAACCTTATATATCACTGTTCATGTTACTTTTATTAGTTAAACATTAACTGCCATTGTATATCACCTATATTCAAATTTTAGAGCCGTTATTTTTCCTGTATTAAGTACTGGCCCTGAAGAAGACTAGCTCTGCTAGTTGAAATATAGGCCAATAAATTTTGCCCTTCTGCCGTAGTACCAGTCTTGGAATCAATTTGGTTTTAAGAAACAAGCAAGCACATGGTTCACTGCGCATCCTTAATCATCCATTGGTGCATAACCACAATTCCTTGCGCCATATCACTGCGCATCCTAAAATATTTCCGTTCGCGCATAACCACAATTCCTTGAGCATACCACTGCGCATCCGAAATCTCCCATTAGGGCATAACCACAATTCCTTGCGTTTGGTAAGAAAAAGTGATTGCAAACCCCTATAATGTAATCTTCTGCTGATTAGAGAGCTGCCTCGCTCGTTCGCTTCAGGCTCACTCGCTGCGGAAGCAATAACAGAACACCTGGGTCCCCCGAAATTGTATTCCCCGCCTTTCGTCTTTCGAGACTCCATTTATGAAATCCCGAACGCCTGTTAAGGAAACATTTTCAATGATGGGCTTATTTTGACTGCATATAATACTAGGTCTCTAGGATAAGGGAGTAGGCTATGATATATGTTACAATGAAATCAAAGTCAGTGATAGCTTTTAGAAGTGCGGAGGCATCCGTTCGTGTTTTTGCCCGCCAACATCCATGGAACTGCTCCGGGCATTCATCGTGGTGCATATTGTAGTTTATAAATTTGTTTTATGAAAATTAATTTAATGAAATGATGATGATGATGATGATGATGTAGGACTTTGATCTCCAACGCAAACACTGTGTACTTAAAGGACGCGTAGAAATGATCATACGCTTCAATTCGAGCAACCCATCTGGATTCTCTTTCCCATTTTCTAGATGTTGTTCTTGGATGATGGCACTTAGCACTCCATGTCGCTTTGGACTAGAATTGAAAAAACCTGCTTTACTTTGTCAATCATGTTTCGAATTGATTGGAGTGAGCAGGCATAAGATATAACGAGATTTAAGGCCGTTCGAGCCCAAAAACTTCCCACGTACAGATTTTTTTAAGACTTTGACTGTAGGTAGAAAATGAAAAGATTTGATTAAAAACGTAAAAAACATCGAAGGTCACCGAGCTTGCTTTGAAGATAAGGCTTATCACAGACCGTAGCATTTCTTGGATTTCCAGTCACTCGAGACGATTCTGGCCGGATTCATTACTATCGGCATATATTTAAGTTGAAGAATTATATCTTAGTTATGTGTGTTTAACACACCATATAAAAGGCATATTTGATTGATCTTTGCTGCATTCGGCATTAAATCAGGTTGAATTAACCTTAAAAAATTGCAACCTCTAAGTCACGCACACCTGTATTCATGGACAAATTCGACCCTATTTGAATAGTATATCAGAAATAATTTAAACTTCAGGTACAATTTTTTTGTTTGTTTTTTAGTATAATATAAGGAATTAGAAAAGGAAGCGGTCTGCCCGGTAAGAAAAGTGGGGGTCACCAAGCATCCAACAAACATATTCGCACTCCAAGTTAACGCAAAGGGCATCAGCTCTATATTTCGTTGAGTTTCGAATCGTTAAACAATGTGAAGCACAGTGGACATAGACACCTTTTAGTGCGTGGGCTAGATTGTTCGCCTGAACCCCAACCCTTTCGCTATTCATAGATGCTGCACCGTCATAACCTTGGCCATGGCCGTCTTTAAGCTTAGTTAAGTATCCCGACAGCGAAGACGCTAGTGGGGACGCAAGAGATAAATTAATTATGACATTTGCGACAATCGTTATACCACGCACTATCCAATTTGGTAGAAATCCCATACTATGTCCAATCCCACGTTATGTCCAATTTGGTTGAAGTCCATGGGTGAACAGCACGTGCTAAGATTTGACGAAGGGCCAAAATTGCCATCTTTGGAAAGTCGTTTAAACTTACTATTTGTTTTGGGTTATTTCTGTGACATTGCACCCACTCGTTACGTGTGTAGGAAGGAGTACACATATTTTGGTTGACAGTGTGCTTTTTTGATATCTATGGTTCATTGAGAAAGTCTTTTAGAAAACTCATGAGCAATAAACAAATGATTGACATGCAGAAAAGTGTATCAAGCATGACATATAGACTACATACCCATTCACTGCCATTCAGTGGTATTTCTACATATGGGAATGTTCTGTACTAGCTGTCTCATCATCATTGGTGATTACTTACAATGTTGCTAATAATCCTTATACACACAAAAAAGCATTGTAGAGATTATTGGATAAACTTTTGTGCAGAAAATAACAAAATTGCAATCAATCTCCTGAACCATCTTTAAATTAGATCCATGTTGCTTCAGTTGTGGTTTCTTTGAAAGAGCTTACATAACATATCCCAGGACAAATACTATGCTCATAGATTAAAGAAGTTCTTGTTAAGACATAAAATACTCGGACAATGCTTCACGGATATCCGTCGCATCCCTTGTGGCAACGTCATCATCAGCAAACACAAATGGCTCTTCAAAAGCCTCATTGTCTATTTGCCATATGGGAAGGAATGCATTGTTTTTTTAATTTGGCATATATTGTGTAGGATACATGAGGCTGTTATCACCATAACAAGAGAGGATATCACCATGTCCACCCTTTTTGAAAATCGGATAAACCTGCCTTTCCACTTTCCAAAGGTATTTTCAACACTCATCCTTGCCGGCTCAATTGGTAATTGAATTTTTTTGTAAACTTAACGTTTCGTATGTTACAACATACATCATCAGAAGTGATTAGTTTTCGGTTACAGATAAATTTAAATTAAAAAAATACAACTCATTGTAAGGACTGGGAATTAACAAAATTGATTGACATAAAACGACAAGAATATGCTAATAACAGAGATAAAGTTTCTCACTGCCAACGTTTTCATTTACAGTTGGCTTTAGATCACGGATCAACAGAGACTCTTTAATTTTACAATGCATGTCTGATCGACCCGTTTCTAATATTTCAAAATGATCCCACTTGATTCTATGTTTGGTTAAGAAAACATGATCAGCAATTGCAGACTCGCGACAATTTGTAGTTAGGGCTTTAAAGTGTTCTGTTTTTCTGTCACGTAATCGGCGTTTCGTTTTCCCTATGTAGAAATCGTTGCAATCCCAGCAGTTTGCTCTGTACGCTACTTTTGACCTGAAGGAAGGAGCTATTTTATCTTTGTAAGGGAAAAAAGATTTGATTCTTCGGGTGTTCTGAAAAACTATTTTGACGTTGAAAATACCATAGAATTTGTTTATACCTCAGCTGTTTTGTGAGGTGTTTGCTGTGATAACCTAAGAAAAGCAGAAAGATGACAACTTCTTTTCTCTTAAGGTGGCTCAATACAGTTTTTTTTTTTGAGACTTTTTAGAACTAGGCGCGATTTTTCAGGCTTGAAACTGTACTGTTTTGAATGGCCGTGCAATTCTTTTAAGGTAACTCTTAAATGTACCTTTCGTTGTGTTTAAGTCATAAATTAAGGTTGCAATGTCCTGTTACATAGCAACTAACTTGACCCACTTTTTGCCATCAGTTGCATTTATCTTAAAAACTAAGCCGGTGACCCTACTTTTTTAATGCAAAAACTTATTCAACAACAAAAGCGGAATGCATGGGCGAAATTATAAAAAAAACTGTGGAGTGGAATTTTACCAATCTTGAAATTTCAATTTTTTTCAATTTAAGCAAAATCTACTCCACATAATTTTTTCTAATTTTGCCTGTTTCTTCTTCTGTGTGTAATAAAAAGATTTTTTTTAAAAAAAATATGGGGTCACCGGCTTAGTTTTTAAGATAAATGCAACTGATGGCAAAAAGTGGGTCAAGTTAGTTGCTATGTAACAGGACATTGCAACCTTAATTTATGACTTAAACACAACGAAAGGTACATTTAAGAGTTACCTTAAAAGAATTGCACGGCCATTCAAAACAGTACAGTTTCAAGCCTGAAAAATCGCGCCTAGTTCTAAAAGTCTCAAAAAAAAAAACTGTATTGAGCCACCTTAAGAGAAAAGAAGTTGTCATCTTTCTGCTTTTCTTAGGTTATCACAGCAAACACCTCACAAAACAGCTGAGGTATAAACAAATTCTATGGTATTTTCAACGTCAAAATAGTTTTTCAGAACACCCGAAGAATCAAATCTTTTTTCCCTTACAAAGATAAAATAGCTCCTTCCTTCAGGTCAAAAGTAGCGTACAGAGCAAACTGCTGGGATTGCAACGATTTCTACATAGGGAAAACGAAACGCCGATTACGTGACAGAAAAACAGAACACTTTAAAGCCCTAACTACAAATTGTCGCGAGTCTGCAATTGCTGATCATGTTTTCTTAACCAAACATAGAATCAAGTGGGATCATTTTGAAATATTAGAAACGGGTCGATCAGACATGCATTGTAAAATTAAAGAGTCTCTGTTGATCCGTGATCTAAAGCCAACTGTAAATGAAAACGTTGGCAGTGAGAAACTTTATCTCTGTTATTAGCATATTCTTGTCGTTTTATGTCAATCAATTTTGTTAATTCCCAGTCCTTACAATGAGTTGTATTTTTTTAATTTAAATTTATCTGTAACCGAAAACTAATCACTTCTGATGATGTATGTTGTAACATACGAAACGTTAAGTTTACAAAAAAATTCAATTACCAATTGAGCCGGCAAGGATGAGTGTTGAAAATACCTTTGGAAAGTGGAAAGGCAGGTTTATCCGATTTTCAAAAAGGGTGGACATGGTGATATCCTCTCTTGTTATGGTGATAACAGCCTCATGTATCCTACACAATATATGCCAAATTAAAAAAACAATGCATTCCTTCCCATATGGCAAATAGACAATGAGGCTTTTGAAGAGCCATTTGTGTTTGCTGATGATGACGTTGCCACAAGGGATGCGACGGATATCCGTGAAGCATTGTCCGAGTATTTTATGTCTTAACAAGAACTTCTTTAATCTATGAGCATAGTATTTGTCCTGGGATATGTTATGTAAGCTCTTTCAAAGAAACCACAACTGAAGCAACATGGATCTAATTTAAAGATGGTTCAGGAGATTGATTGCAATTTTGTTATTTTCTGCACAAAAGTTTATCCAATAATCTCTACAATGCTTTTTTGTGTGTATAAGGATTATTAGCAACATTGTAAGTAATCACCAATGATGATGAGACAGCTAGTACAGAACATTCCCATATGTAGAAATACCACTGAATGGCAGTGAATGGGTATGTAGTCTATATGTCATGCTTGATACACTTTTCTGCATGTCAATCATTTGTTTATTGCTCATGAGTTTTCTAAAAGACTTTCTCAATGAACCATAGATATCAAAAAAGCACACTGTCAACCAAAATATGTGTACTCCTTCCTACACACGTAACGAGTGGGTGCAATGTCACAGAAATAACCCAAAACAAATAGTAAGTTTAAACGACTTTCCAAAGATGGCAATTTTGGCCCTTCGTCAAATCTTAGCACGTGCTGTTCACCCATGGACTTCAACCAAATTGGACATAACGTGGGATTGGACATAGTATGGGATTTCTACCAAATTGGATAGTGCGTGGTATAACGATTGTCGCAAATGTCATAATTAATTTATCTCTTGCGTCCCCACTAGCGTCTTCGCTGTCGGGATACTTAACTAAGCTTAAAGACGGCCATGGCCAAGGTTATGACGGTGCAGCATCTATGAATAGCGAAAGGGTTGGGGTTCAGGCGAACAATCTAGCCCACGCACTAAAAGGTGTCTATGTCCACTGTGCTTCACATTGTTTAACGATTCGAAACTCAACGAAATATAGAGCTGATGCCCTTTGCGTTAACTTGGAGTGCGAATATGTTTGTTGGATGCTTGGTGACCCCCACTTTTCTTACCGGGCAGACCGCTTCCTTTTCTAATTCCTTATATTATACTAAAAAACAAACAAAAAAATTGTACCTGAAGTTTAAATTATTTCTGATATACTATTCAAATAGGGTCGAATTTGTCCATGAATACAGGTGTGCGTGACTTAGAGGTTGCAATTTTTTAAGGTTAATTCAACCTGATTTAATGCCGAATGCAGCAAAGATCAATCAAATATGCCTTTTATATGGTGTGTTAAACACACATAACTAAGATATAATTCTTCAACTTAAATATATGCCGATAGTAATGAATCCGGCCAGAATCGTCTCGAGTGACTGGAAATCCAAGAAATGCTACGGTCTGTGATAAGCCTTATCTTCAAAGCAAGCTCGGTGACCTTCGATGTTTTTTACGTTTTTAATCAAATCTTTTCATTTTCTACCTACAGTCAAAGTCTTAAAAAAATCTGTACGTGGGAAGTTTTTGGGCTCGAACGGCCTTAAATCTCGTTATATCTTATGCCTGCTCACTCCAATCAATTCGAAACATGATTGACAAAGTAAAGCAGGTTTTTTCAATTCTAGTCCAAAGCGACATGGAGTGCTAAGTGCCATCATCCAAGAACAACATCTAGAAAATGGGAAAGAGAATCCAGATGGGTTGCTCGAATTGAAGCGTATGATCATTTCTACGCGTCCTTTAAGTACACAGTGTTTGCGTTGGAGATCAAAGTCCTACATCATCATCATCATCATCATCATTTCATTAAATTAATTTTCATAAAACAAATTTATAAACTACAATATGCACCACGATGAATGCCCGGAGCAGTTCCATGGATGTTGGCGGGCAAAAACACGAACGGATGCCTCCGCACTTCTAAAAGCTATCACTGACTTTGATTTCATTGTAACATATATCATAGCCTACTCCCTTATCCTAGAGACCTAGTATTATATGCAGTCAAAATAAGCCCATCATTGAAAATGTTTCCTTAACAGGCGTTCGGGATTTCATAAATGGAGTCTCGAAAGACGAAAGGCGGGGAATACAATTTCGGGGGACCCAGGTGTTCTGTTATTGCTTCCGCAGCGAGTGAGCCTGAAGCGAACGAGCGAGGCAGCTCTCTAATCAGCAGAAGATTACATTATAGGGGTTTGCAATCACTTTTTCTTACCAAACGCAAGGAATTGTGGTTATGCCCTAATGGGAGATTTCGGATGCGCAGTGGTATGCTCAAGGAATTGTGGTTATGCGCGAACGGAAATATTTTAGGATGCGCAGTGATATGGCGCAAGGAATTGTGGTTATGCACCAATGGATGATTAAGGATGCGCAGTGAACCATGTGCTTGCTTGTTTCTTAAAACCAAATTGATTCCAAGACTGGTACTACGGCAGAAGGGCAAAATTTATTGGCCTATATTTCAACTAGCAGAGCTAGTCTTCTTCAGGGCCAGTACTTAATACAGGAAAAATAACGGCTCTAAAATTTGAATATAGGTGATATACAATGGCAGTTAATGTTTAACTAATAAAAGTAACATGAACAGTGATATATAAGGTTACAAATGTAGATAAATGTATACAAAACTAAAAATAAGGTAAACAGTCAACGTTCATTTCGGCGGTTCATTCCATTCGGTTCTAGTGTTTGGCCTCTGTGTATCATATAGGCCTCCCTTGCTTTCCTGCGTGAGGTATTGGGTGCTGGTTGAAGCTCGAGTGGAATGAGTGTCATGTCTTCTATAGAGTGATCAGGAAGGTTAAAGTGTGTTGGTACTGCTGCTGAAGCGTTGGCGTGACTAGGATTGTTCGTAGCTTGTCTGTGTTTTGGGAATCGTTCTCTAAGTGTACGTTTAGTTTCTCCTATGTATTGTTTCTTACATCGTTTGCATTCTATCATATAAATCAGGTTCGTAGATTTACACGTCATTTGATGTTTGATTTCTCGCACTTCCCCAGTGTTGTTAAATGTGTAGTTTGTTCTTTCATTATCAATGTGTGGGCAAGTTAGACATCCATGTTTGGAGTTGCAGCGGAAAGCGCCAAAAGAATGGTTGGGTTGAGTGGCGGTTGATGGGTTCTTAAGTTTCGCGCGAACCAATAAGTCACGAAGATTTCGTGAACGTCGGTAAGCTACAACAGGTGTTTCTTTAAAAATTTCATGCAAACGTTCTGTGGAGTGGAGAATGGGTTGTTTCTGGCGTAGGACTTTGTGAATGTTAGGTAAGGCTGGATTATAGGTGGTGATGAGTGGTACTCTGTCAGGTTTCTTGATTCCAGGACTGTTTTCTTTTAAAGTGTCGTTTCTGGGGATTGATTTCGCTCTGGAGATCTGGCTTTTCACGAAATTGTTTTTGTATCCTCGTTTCGTTAGGTAACGTTCTAGTTCAGTCGATCTGGTATCGAAGAAGTCATCTTTTGAACAAATACGTCATAAACGGAGAGCAAGGCTGTAGGGGATTGATTTTTTCGTGTGATACGGATGACTTGAAGAGTGGAGTAAGTATTGGTGTTTATCGGTAGGTTTACAGTATAGGTCAGTTTCTATTTTACCATTTTCGAGAAGGACTTTGACTTCTAAGAAGGGAATAGAAGTGGTTGAACGTTCACGGGTGAATTTGATGGTGGGATGGATGCTGTTTAAGTAGGCAATGAAACTTTCGAGCTTTTCGTTTCCGTGAGTCCAAACCATGAGAATGTCATCTATGTATCTAAGCCAAAGAAAGGGCTTATACGAATAACCTTCAAGTGCTTTCCTTTCAAACTCTCCCATAAAAAAATTGGCGAAGGCTGGGGCCATTTTTGTCCCCATTGCTGTACCATGCTGTTGAATGAAGTGTTCGTCGTTAAAACCAAAGTTATTCATAGTTAGGATCATGCGCATTAAGTCACATAAGGATTCAGTAGGCACGGATTTATCAGTTCGTTCGTCCAGCAATTTTCTACATGCGTCAATGCCCTCGGCGGTCGGAATGTTCGTGTATAAGGACGACACGTCGAGGGTGACAAGGAAAGCATTAGAAGGGATGTCGTCAAAATCTTGCAGCTTGTTGAGGAGATGGGTGGTGTTATTACTGTTCATGTTACTTTTATTAGTTAAACATTAACTGCCATTGTATATCACCTATATTCAAATTTTAGAGCCGTTATTTTTCCTGTATTACGTACTGGCCCTGAAGAAGACTAGCTCTGCTAGTTGAAATATAGGCCAATAAATTTTGCCCTTCTGCCGTAGTACCAGCCTTGCAATCAATTTGGTTTTATAACACTTAGAGTGACGTCTGGTACGAGCATTTCTAGATCAAGAGATCCGGCAGTAACAAGCCAAGCAGTTTAATTATTCGTTGTGTGGTCCCCTGCATCCAAACGTTATATAT
>JAHPZR010045328.1:5000-20000 GCA_019787425.1 Platygyra sinensis | reverse complement strand
TACTCTGCAAGACGTCATGATTGGCATTATTTACGCAAATTACCCTTTACTGAACTACTTGATACTGGTCGCTAAATTATATATATGGGACTGCAGAAGGAATCTGACACCTATTATAAATGTCTTTAAACTTAAGGCAAAAATTAAGTATGAAACGGAAAAATTTATATGTGTTAATACTAACAACATGGACAAATTTAATAAGAAGTGGGATTTGTGCATGGGCTTCGTATCTTAATTTCCATTCTGTTATCATCTGTTTACATGAGTGCGTATACTATGTTTTTCAACTGTATTGACTGTAATGTAACATTTGGGTAGTGTGTAGCTATATAGGCATCAGACATGTATTGAGATGTAGTGTAAGTTAATATAGTACTGTAAGTAGAGTAAGTAATTGTTTTAGAATTGTAATTAATGTATGTATATGTATTGTAAATATTATAAGTGAATGGCAATACAAAAAAAAAGAATTTATTATTTTAAAAAATAATAAAAAAAAACTTGGCTTGTGTCCACGTTACCAAAACATACCGAATTAAAATTTATCGCGCGAACTCATACAAGCTAAAATTTAATCAAATGGAAGAGCGATCCGATAGGTGCCTTCAAGACACTAGCCGAATACGATGCACGGATACGTATACTTCAGGGAGGGAGCCACAAGCCTTAAAATTCTCTTGATTTGAGATACCTTATCAGGAATATCTTTTCGTTTCGGATATGTTCGACATCTCTCAATGTAACGGAATAAATAGTCTTTGTACGAATTAAACAATCGTCTCTTTTTCGTTCGCTACTTTAGTCTCATTCCATACAATGCATAAATTGTAGTAATAGTGCTCAAAGCGATCGCGCTTGAGGTGGCTCGATCGGATTTTTGAGTCACGATACCGTTCAACTTTGAGCGACTAGAGCACCACCATTATCAATCCAACAGAAAATCAAACGTTAGTGGTGTGCTAGAGAAAGATGAAAGTTTCAAATGGGGTACATTTCACCAAGATCTGAGTTACCATAGCACCGAAATGACGCCGGGCCCCTTTTTACATATGACCGAATAACTTGCCACCAGACATAATTTCAGAAATGCGACGTCAGGATCTCGGACTTAACATAGCTACCTCAACGATGGCAACATGGCCAGAAATCACGGTCATCGCAACGGCGCACGCGCGGGGTTTCTTAAAAATATGGCCGCCAAACGTTCAAAGGAAATGTATGGGAGAAATAAAACAAAATAAAATGGAGCAAGTTCTGGCTTACCGGGAACAAGTGCCGCGATCCGGTTGAGTTCTTGAAAGTTTCCTCTGCTATTCTGATTAGTTGCTTTTCATCAACAAATGTTACTGGCCCTGCTTTTCATCGATGTTTGTTTTCGAAGATTGGCTCATACAATGCTCTATATGACGAAGGCTTGAATGCATCCCAAACAGATTTTGATCCGCCACAGCAGATTACATAAGCGGGATATCCCAAGTGCCGCGATCGCTTGAGGAAAAGCACCGTATGGTGTACTATTTGACCAATTTTCACCTTCGCTGCTGATTTCTTCGCCCTGCTAATTGCCTTCAAAAACAGTTCAGAGAAGCGCAAACCAGGTCTACCGAAAGCAAAGATATCAAATGTCACGCGAGCGTCTCATCTGTGTTGATCCGAGAACTACACGTCGTATTCTTGGGCAAAAACTGGTATTTTTTTCAGCAAATGCCGGAATGTTTGGTATCAAAAGAAACCTAAGAAACCAAGCCTTCTATCTCTGTTGAAGGCTGGGGAGACAGATGACCACTGTCCTTTCAGTCAGCGCTAAAGTTACAAGTTCATGTATGACTACATGGCGTGACAAACGTGACATTCGTTTTCGTTTGTCGTTTTGTACGACACTGTCATCCGCTCAAGAAATATCGGAAGATTTTGTGATGTGGAGAGAATTATTACCCTGTTAAAATGTGGCTCGGTAAGTCTTCTAAGTATTCTTTAATTCCCCGAGACAACAAGTAGTTACTGAATTGAAGTATTCTGTATGTTTCTTCTCCTTCTCAACTGAAGTAATCATAGCCCTTCAGTCCACATTTTCGCCTGGTAATAATCCTCTCCACATCAACAAATCTTTCCCTATTTCTTTAGCGGATGGGAGTGACGTATAAAACGACAGGAGGAAACGAATGAAGTTGTTTTTAGTGAACCACGGGGGATTTTCTCGAAGACGCCATGTTGCCATTAGCATGAAGTAATTAATTGGCCCGCTGCGTATGCGCGGGCTCAAATGTCCGCAATTTCTGACCATGAATTGTAAAAAAATCTATAAGAGCGTTTTCGAGAAAATTACGAGTGAATTTTTAAGGTATCAAAATGCAGCAAAAGCAAAGTTGTTTTAAATGTTATTGCAAACTATGTCCACAAGACTTGACTAAATGGCATTCTGGTCTTAAAATGAATCTTCTAACATATAATTACGTCGAGTGAAAATCTCAGAGAAATCGCTCTGTTTGATTTTCAGAAACATTGGCGTGAATATCAACTGCTGTAGGCCGTTATTTTGCATTTCATCAAAAAATGTCCATAAATTCTTAAATTGGGTGTGAATTAAAAACCACTCGATGAATTTTTTTTATACTTGGCCCTCAATAAGATTAATCCATATTTAACGTAATGCCGGAGTTTCAAATAAATTGAAACATTTTAAGGCTGCTAATTTTCAGCGTCAACTCAGGAAAATATTGCGCTTATTTTCACTCATGTTGTTTGTTGTCTTCATTATGATTTTCTTTTGTCTCAAATCATCATGCTATTGTACATTTCTGCATATCATGAATTCATAAACGCGCGGTAACTCAGATCTTGGTGAAATGTACCTCATTTGAAACTTTCATCTTTCTCGAGCACACCACTATCGTTTGATTTTCTGTTGGATTGATAATGATGGTGCTCTAGTCGCTCAAAGTTGAACGGAATCCGATCGAGCCACCTTAACATATCGAATATATTGAATTGGACTACATTCCTAACATTCTTTATACCGCGCACGCATAGGATATATCGTCGTCACAGTATTCACGTAATAGTGGCTTGATTTGATTTAAAGTTAATTACTGGACAGCATTGCTAGATTTTTCGTCTATGTTTCTTTAAAAACACATGCATTCTCAAAACGTGTTGACAGTGTTGAAAAATTTCCCCGCTGGTTAATAATTATTTAGAAATGGTTAATCATAATATAACTAGTTAAATATTAACTTCGTTTAATAAAGTCCAGTCCAACGTCCAGTCCAGGGTCCAGTCCAGAGTCCAGTCCATGTTTTCCAGTTGGCTAAGTTTTGGTGGACGTCAATCTTCTCTGCCTCCTTACCATTTACCTGAAAAAGTGGAACCTTGCAGCGGTCCTTTCGGCATGTAAGGCTAGCTCACTAACTTACTAACTACATCCTTAAAATCTATAAATGAAAACGTTTGTCGGGTTCTCAGCTGCCTTTTTACTGACCTACATGCCAAAAACAAATAAAAATTCGCATGCATGAATGAGCCCGAGAGCAAGCAAATTAATCAACACGCAAACAAATTATTTCTGCACGTATTGTTCTTGGGGCTACCGACTGATTGTACTTAATTCTATAAAACTTATAGCTCATAACCATTTTATATGGTTTTTAAGACGTTTAAGTCTTGTTCAGTCCGTGGCTCCAAGACAAACACTTGCAGAAATAATTTGTTTACGTGTAGATTTGCTTGTTCTCGGGGTCATTCATGCATGCGAATGAGATGATTGACGTCCGCCAAAACTCTGGTTATGTCTAGACTACTTTTTGCGCTGAAGCTCGCGTAAAGGGTTTCAAAGCGTTTCAAAGTTCCAGGATATGCTTCAAATATTCTGAGAAACAAATCGGCTTTAGTCATAGGAATTTGTACAACCTTCACTTACTTTCAAGAAACTCTTCACCTCCGAAAACGTGGCTTTCTGCACGAAACAGGATTTTCTCTTCCACATCGATACCACTTTGATGGTAGAAGTTCTTCAGAATCGTAAGAGCCTCGATTTTGATTACTTGAAATCGAGGCAAATGCGGTGATATACATACATCCAAAATTTTTTAAATGAGCCTTGCATCTGGCGCAGGGAACCCAGACTGGTCACGTACGCGACCGAAGTTAGTCTGCTGCGAAGCCTGGTGGCTTCGCAGCAATAAATTTCAGAGTCTTCTGAGTCAACATTCATTTCGGAATCCGACGAAGTAGAAGACATTGTTACTAAAAACAGAAATATGTTGACTGTGGAGTCCCAGCGAAAACCTTGCGCGGCGAAATCGCTACTGCACTCGTGGAAAATAGAAGACCTGACTGGGACAGCCGAAGCGTTCGTTCTCGATTTGACGTCACAGCTTACACTCTTCCCAGATACCCCATGCGCGGTCGCGAACCATTGGAAAATCGGTTTTGACGAGGCATAAAAATTCGAGGATTTAACCAAATCAAAAAACTTTTACGCCAAATTACTCCACAAAATAAGCCTTATTATTTTAGCGAAAAAATTTTTTTGGTGTTAGGAGCACTTTAACCCCAATCTCATCTGGGTCACTGGGACTCACTCGTCTATGCTTCGCATTCGCGTGTAACAAATACTACATACTTTGGTCCACTGAAGCTGTTCAGTTTTTACTGCAAATTGACAGTCGCTTTCAAACCCTGCAGAGAAGGTGGGTTAGGGTTAATCGTGCAAGTAACCCTAGCCTCTTTCTGTCTTAGTATAGTTAGTTAAAGTACATAGTCACATTTTTAGCACCCCTGTAAAGAAAATTAGGGATAAAATCCCCGGTGTCTTGATGTCCCTTAAATTAAAGCACATGATGTTTGGTTAAAGCTTTTCTTAAAATTTGAAAATCCTTCCACTAGGATTACAAATCAAGCCGACAGATAGAACAGGTATCAGGACAGCCCATTCTTTCATAAGCGCAACCAGAATTCAAGCGAAAGCTGCTAGCGTACTGCAGAGTTTTTTGTTTAGTCTGTTGAACATCATGCATCAACAACCCCATTGAGAAACCAAGTTCTCTATAAGGCTAAAAATATCATAGTTGAAAATAATGCATTTTTCCTTTATCAGTACGAGTCTTAAGGAAGTTGAGAACTGATTACAGATATGATCACTAGGAGAGGCAGAGATCACCAGGTGATCAAATAAATACTAAATATACAATGCTTTCTTACCACTGTCTTTATCTTCTCCATTTCCCGTCATGTAAATTGGAACTAATGTGGCAGTAAGTATTACCAATGTTACCAGAGCAACAGCAACAAGAATGAACGCTAACAAGCGCCGATTAGGAGAAGCAGATCGCAATACTTCAGTTTCCTTTGATCCGTCTTCCGTGGGCATCCTGACCCCGATACTGATTTCCTGCAGTGATCAACAAGAAAATACTTCTCACTGACTGAGAGTTGGTAGGTCTGTCTTGCCACATTTTGACGTCATCTGTGATCTATTACTAAAGATACGCACGGCAACATGGAATCTAATAGAAATCTGGAGCTCTTAATCTAATTGTTTAACGGAAACACGAGTGAACATTCACAAGGACGAGAAATATTAATGCTGTGGGAACACGAGCCGTTTGGCGAGTGTTTCCTCTTTCGAGTTCCCCAAACCTTCACAAGCATGACAAGTGTTACTAAAACTCTCTGGTGGAACACGTAGAACATGTTTTCTATTTCTTTTAGAAAACAGCGCAAAAAAAGAAAAAAAAACTTGTTCACTTTCATCATTAAGAGGCTGTCTCTCCATTGTTTTCCTCGAAGTCGGTTTAATCATGTAGAGTCCTCTTAAAAGGTTTGTAGAAGCAGTCTTTTGGACAACTTTCGGCACACATACAAGTATGAACAGTAAACGGTGATCAGGAGATCCACAGAAGGATTCGTAAATGTCACGGCCATTTTGTGTTTACAACGGGTGTTTTCGTTCCCAATCTTCGCGTGAGTATCACAACCTGATTCCCGTGATTTAGAGTGGGAACTAATTTAGGGTGCCTTTCTTTAAGAAAATCCAAGATCCGAAAGAATCCGAAAATGAATTTTGCGTTTCTTTACTAAACAGATCAGTCCTATATCACGCGGATCATGGTGCGTCAAAGGAACTGAAGCATCCGCTCTGGAGGGTAGTACAGCGGGGTCTCTGTCACGGTTAACGAACGGAAAAAATAGAGGATCACGGATCACTAATATAAATATGTCGTTTTTCCGAATGACGAAAATAAGCACGTAAGATACTCTTGATAATAACCTATCTAGAAAGAGTGTTTGAAGAAAGCAGATTACTGAAAGGCTTCGTCAAGGCTCCATATTGCAAATCGCATACCTAAGTCACCCTCGACAGGACGACTCTAACCATTCGACTCAAATAGAGTTGTAAAATCAGGAGTATCGGTTTGTACTCCAAGGTCCTCACGGTTCACGCAAAACCTTCAAGTCACGAATCACGAAGAATAATTTCCTGAATCCACGTTTCAAAAAAAAAAAAAAATCAGCTAACCACTCATCACGAGAACACCCCTGTGCGACCCTCACTCCGGGAGTGGATTCTTCGGTTCTTTTGACGCACCATGAGAGATATACGATTGATCTGTTTGGTAAAGAAACGCAAAATTCATTTTCGGATTCTGTCGGATTCCCGATTTTTATTGACCATGAAGTTCTGAACCAGATTTTATTAAAGAAAGGCACCCTAAATTAGTTCCCAATCTGTATCACGAGAATCAGGATGTGATACTCACGCGAAGATTGGGAACGAAAACACCCGTTGTAAACACAAAATGGCCGTGACATTTATGAATCCTTCTGTGGATCCCCTGATCACCGTTTAGTTTTCATATTTGTATGTGTGCCGAGAGTTGTCCAAAAGAGTGCTTCTACAAACCTTTTAAGAGGACTCTACATGATTAAACCGACTTCGAGGAAAACAATGGTCAGCAATACAAAGAACATGGAAGTATGTGACCGTCACGCTCGACACAGATCAGGAACGTATAAATGTACCTTGCATACAAACCTACCGCTGGAAGGAAAAGCTGGCAGTTTTAATGCTATCTAGGATTCAAGGATTGCTTCAAAGGACCAAAACTTTAATCTTGAAGCCAGGTTAGAGATTTACGTGAATTTATAGGAGCACTTCACGAAGGCGAGTATGCAGTTACTCACTAAAATATTTTCGAAATTTCCTGAACTTCAAGCGGTCGTTAGTTTTGAAAACCTAGTGGGCAGACAAATTATATTATTGTTTTGATTTAAGTGTCATTTATACTTTCTATTTATGTAGTTCAGCGGTTTCAAACAGGTGCCACATTTTTAAAACGCGCCTTCAAAGTAGCACTATTTTCGTGTTTGGTTCAAAACTCGATTTAACGGGTAGAAAATCTCCTTTCAGCCGTTGAAGGAACAACACTGAATTATAATTGAAACATGGCTAAGCAAACTGTTGTGATATATCTATAGTTTAAAAAAAGAATTGGGACTTTTGAGCGAATATTAATTTTTCTAGAGCGACGGCAATATGTGCTATTTTTCCAGTTTCGGCAGGCATGCAACTTGAGTCCAGCGGACCGAACTTTCACTAAGCCTAGGAAAATTCAATTACAATTTTTAATCAAATGAAACTCATTTTAGTGATTAACTAGGTAAGGGCTTTAAAATCCCAGCTTATGAGAAAAATTGAATTTTCGAAGTTAAATCAGTGGTCGGTTTTTAGAGAGACAGCCTCTGAAAACGTAATTATCTTTGCTCGACTGCCGTTCTTTGATTGGCTTCGCTACTCACTATCTATTCTGTGATAGATAGTGAGTAGCTTAGCAGTGTGCCCTTGTTTACAAAAAAGCGAGGAGCTATATTGTTGTTTTTTTTCACTTTCATGCGAAAACGTGACATGTGGCATATACTATTACATAACAATAGCATTTGACTACGCGAAACGTGACTCTCGCCTTGCAGCATATGGGGCAAAATGCTTCCGGGGTGCCCTGCACCTCTCATACAATGCGCCTCTTGGTGGGTTTGATTGTCAAACCCATCAAGAGGCGCATTGTACAAGGGTGCAGGGTACCCGGGGAGCATTTTAATTTGGTGTCGTGTTGACAAATCGTTGAGAATCGTTACTAGTGTCTCATATTCATTGGACGAGGCTATATTTAAAGTTGCGAGCGAAGTGATCTCAAACTAAATATATCGTAGCGAAGGCGTCGTGGACGGAATTGCGTAGCAAGTGAACTGACATGGAGCTTCAACATATCTTCTTCGATTCTACTGAGGAATTAAGTTGGCAGGGTTATTTTCGGTGGATTTATTCGCTTCGAGCGGCGGGCTCTCCAGAAATCAGTGTGCGGCTTGGTCTTTCTTTTAGCAGTGGAAACCCATAGAACGGTAACTCACCGCAATCGCGTTAGATCGGCCTGAGAAGCTGGGAAACAACAAAGAATACAACAAAGCAACAGGGTAAGTAGATTTTTTTTACAAAATAAAAGCAGAATTGACTTTTCCAGCGAAACCGTTACGTTCCCATACAAACCTATACAAATTCAAACTGTTGTAGCCCAACACCTCCATATCCGCTGCAAGGCGTGAGTCTCGTTTCGGGTAGTCAAATTTTATTGTTATGTAACAGTATATACCACATGTCACATTTCGATGAACGTTCACATAAAAGTTAAAAAAAAAGAAAACAATATAACTCCTCGCATTGTGAGCTTCGGCGGCCTGTGCTGTAATCTGATTGGCTGCGCCATTGCTATGCATACTATAAGTGGGCAGTGGCTTGGTGTGTGGAAAAATTGCAACATTTCCTCGTTTCCCCAAAGTTTTTAAAGAACATTTAGAAACAAAGGAATAATCAAATTCCTGAAATGACTAAAAGGAGGGCATTTATGGTTTTTCAATCTATAAAGCTCGAAATTTCTAGATATTGGCATTGTCTTTGGCGCTGAGACGTTAATTGTTAAAAGTGTGCCCAGGTGTTGTTCAGCTTCAAACTTGAAAAATTAATATTCAAACCACGTATTTTTATCGTTATCTTTAATCAAGCTAACGAAGACATTTATTTTAGATATCACACGTATTAAAGCAGTTTCCATTTATGAATTTTGTGTCAAAATCAGACTAAGTTTGTACATTGTAATCCTGTCAGTTAAATTTTTCTCTCTACATTTCCGACTTGTCACAAGGCTACTTGAATCAAAATTAACTTATAATGCCTTACGTATACGCAATGGTCGATATGGGGTGTTGCATGACAATCGAGGTATACATTCTGCCCGCCAGTTGTGGAAAATATCGAAAGGCCATGTCTCCTAAGAAAATCAACCTGGGCACATTAAATGTTGCTTGAAAATTACAAAGCAGTTCCGAGAGAACGCTATTACCATTTTGATGATGTATGCTTTGATTAATTCAGTTCCAAGTCTCTAATTTTGAAATACGTTCACGTACAAACTTTCCCCAGCTTAACCGATTCTTCTGTGAATGGTGAGCAACAAGGCCCTTGTTCCAATCTTGTTGGAAGAAAATGGAAAACGTTCACGAAAAAAATTGTGTTGCTAACCGACAAAACTGTCTCAAAATGGGCACTCTGCTTGGTTTAGGTTACTTTTCTTACTCACCTCTCAACGCTGAATACTGTCAAAATTGTTTTGGAAGTATATTGACTAACGAACGTCCACCGATCTAACAGAGCACTGTAAACAAATAAGATGAGTTTTGTGATAACTTCCTTTTAGCAGCACTTGTCATGGTTGAGAACCGAAAACAATTAATTTTGTATAATTAGTTCTGCACTGTTTTTTCCCATTGAAATGTCATTAATTCAAACTTTCTTATACATAAATCATAAACAGGCATTGAAAGAGTTCATTGCATTACTAAAAGAAGACATTTTTTAAATTACTCAAAATAAAGATAACAATTTGTTAAGGTTGTAAGTCTGCATTAACACTCTCTGTTGTAAATCTTGCAGCAGTCGCTTTTTATTTCATAAATATTGGCATAAATTAAGCCATTGGTTTCTTGTTTAATTTTTTTAGTTCCTTACAATGCTATCCTTTGTCTATTTGATACATATACGTATTTAGCGAAATAATTCGAGCTGTGCTAATGGTAATAAAAATTATGATGCTTATTCATGTTAGGTTTTTCCCCGTCTTCTTGAATATCCGTAAAGCGGATGACTTTGACTAACGTGCTTACATCCTTGTTGCCAATCAATTAAGATCACGCGACGATTCATTTGGGAGGTTACAATTGTGCAGTTTGTCGCACGTAACTGACTGCATGTGAGTATGTAAAAATAGAACAATTGTCTTACAACCTTTAACACTGTTTCAGCTATAATGACAATAGACAGATTTGACTAACGTGTTTACATCCTTGCTGCCACCAAATTCAGATAATGTGATGATTCAATTGTTCTATTTTTACTTACTCACATGCACTCAGTTGCGTGTGACAAATTGCACAATTGTAACCACCCAGATGAATCATCACATGATCTAAATTTGGTGGCAAGAAGGATGTAAACGCATTAGTAAAACTTGTCTTTTGTCATTTTGGCTGAAACAATGTTAAAGGTTGTAAAGGAAGCGGATTGAGTTTATTTCATTAGCATTCACTCCTGGATATTCATATCTAGTTTCGCTGGCTTAATGTTTGTCAACATTTCTCTTCATACACCTTTCAGCATACAAGAAGTTTGTCACATTTCAACCTTGTTAGGCCCAGTTCAGACGCCGAACTTTTCATGAGCCGAACCTAATACCGTGAATTAAGTACATGAAAAGTTCGGCGTCTGAATCAGATGAGAACGGCTATTTCAATTTGGAACGGCTCAGCCGTTCTTCCCGCCTGGCTCAGCCGGGAATTTCGCCTTTGGAACGGCTTTGATTCAGACGCTGAACCTTTCATGTGCCGAATCTGATGCATAAATTATTATAACGTATTTTACAAGCAGTTTCGGTTTTCAGTTTTTTTTTACAAGCAGTTTTGGCTTAACCTGAGTAAAGTTCGGCGAATTAAGCTCGACGTCTGAATCAACAGGCGTACTTTTGTTAATTTGGGTCGTTCCAAATTCGAATTAAGTTCGGCTCATGAAAAGTTCAGCGTCTCAACTGGGCCTTACATGGCCCAGATAGCATGTTTCCCCGCTTGCAGTTCAGTAGTGGAGAGACAGTTTGGTTAGCCAAAAGGTTCAAGTTCGACTCTTGTTGCAAGAACACGGAAAAAATTCACCTTATAGATTTGTGTTACCGACTGATTAAAGTCTCATAAAAGATGCACTCTGTTTCTTAGATAACTTTTCAAACTCACATCTCAAAAATGAATGCCCGGCCCCAAAAGATGGTATTGAAGTGTGACTAACTGCTGTACAGAGATCCAGTTGATCACTGTTTACAAATTAAAGTTAAAAAGCTTCATTTAATTTCATAAGAGGCTGAGAACCGAGTGTGCATGAAATTAGCCTTGCACTACTTCTTTTTCTAAATTGGAATGGCCTGGATTTAAACTTCCATTTACCGGGTGTTTAAGGCAGCGTTCACATTGAAGAATTCTTGGCTTGCACTTGGCGTCATCATTTTCTAAAATCCAAAACTATAAAAGAGCCACCAAAGTTTTTATCCTCATCAGGCATAAGAGGGGGTAAATTTATATCTGTTAACAACTTTTCAGCTCAGTAGCTTGCTTCGTTTAGAAACCCGCTGCGCATTTTGAATTTCAGAGTTATGGCGGTGAGTCGGAGAAAGCTACGAACGCGTTTGTCTAAAAAGATATACTTATCTCGTGATTTTTAGCCATTCAGATGTTAAAATGTTAGGAAAAGTGCTTACGTAAATGCTTGTATGAACAGTACAGGTAAACAGTCGAATAGATAGCCATAATACGCTCTAAATGTTTCCAGCATTTCTGGGTGCCATGTTGGTGTACCACGGAGGTACAGGCGGCTCCATACTTGGCCCTGTAACTTTGTACAAAATAATTCGACGAATATCTGAGGTTAAGGAAAACGCGCAGACTTAAAACTTGGAGAAGTGTTTTCTTTATCAATCTCCTATAACATCGCAATTTCTTGACTTTATCCACTGAATGGTTTTCGAATTATTGTTATTGGGTGACAGCGCAAGCCAAGAATTTGAAGACGCAGCTCTGTTTCTTACGGTTTCATCTACCATCAGGCGCGTAGCTGAGGTTTCTGGAACGGTGTTCGTACTGACAGGAATATTTTTTAAAGGGGGCTCATTAAATACGAGCGCTGAAGGCGCGAGCCTCTAAGGAGTTCTGGGGGCATGCAAATTTTTGCTCTGATTTACTTGTAAAACGATGTGCAGGAGATGTTATTGACTTTCACAAGTATGTCATTTCTTAGCAGTCTCGCCTGCGTGCTCGAATTCTTAAATCAGATGAAGAGAAATCATGGTTACTAAAACTTGTAGAATGATTAAAGTGCACCTAACCCCAAATTTTTTTCTCGTTAAAACGAATCTGCTTGTTATTTGAATTACTTCTGCGAAAAAAGTTTTTGATTCGGATAAATCCTCGATTTTCTGTGCGCCGACGAAATCTCGAAAATAGCTCCAAAACACCGCCATATTGTTGCACGACCGAGTCTGGGGAGAATGGGCCCAGCAGCTGGTGTGACGTCTACCCAGGAAGATCGGATATCTCCCGTCCTCTCATTTCCTTGAGGATGATGCAAAACATATTCGAAAAGTGCGCAGAAACGCCTTCCAGAGGTGCTATTAGCAGTTGCAGCAATATCCCAGATTTAAAGAAATATATACTATGCAATTTAATAGCGATGATCGGTCAATAGTACAATAAAAACGTAAACGATGGTTGATTTTGACGAATTATCGAACCAGCGAACTATCTCTGTGAGAACCATTGAAGAACTCTTAGTGGAATTTGTTCCGCAGACTTTCAAACGCTATTTTCAAAATTTTCTGCTGAAAGCCAACCAGCAATTTGTAGAAATACTAACGACAACCTATATCTTCCAATCCCACAGTATTTATAACATATCCGGCAAAGTCGCGCGATAAATTACGAAGCATTACGACCGATATATAAGCTTACTGATATGTAAACAAGTCGCAACTATACGCCACCAACCAACACTTATATATTTCTCTTTCGATTCAGATAAAAGTCGAAGACTAATCCTTTAACGTTACATGATATCTGAACAAAATTGTTAGACTCACGGAGTTTTTCGAAGGTTTGGAAGACAGCAGTTCCACAAAAATTCTGTGTAATAGTGTCGAAAATATGACCGCGTAATATTATCTGCAGACCGCAGAGCAGACCGCTTAGGGAGCACATCCTGTTCGCTTATCCGACGTATTTTCACTGCAAGCATTGAGAAAAATTACATCGTGTAACAATGTGAAATCGGTAATTGTATGAAATGCTACCTTCCCCTTTCCTTCCCGCAGCTTCAAAAATAAAGGTCCAAACAATTCCACGATTTTCAATCGCCGGATCGGATCGATGCCATTGTTTTGGAGGTCATCACGTCTCGAAAACTGCAACACGATAAACATGAAGCATTCCAGAAAGTAAATTACAAACTGGATTTAATAGAGTAACCATACCTTGACAAAATACATTCTCGCTAACGACAACTGTAGACAGGCTTTAAACACTCGTGGGAACCTTGTGCTTATAGGCAATGAATTTACCATCCAAAGCAAACCTTGAGTTTTCTTTCCTTCTTTTCGTTTTCCTCTTCCTGCACTTCGTATCTAGCTTTCCATTCCTAATATACAAGCAGCTAGTCCGTAAAGAGGTCTTCCCCGTCGTCGCTTGAAATATTGTAGAGTGCTCTCAAAGCTCCAAGCAGTGATTTCACACATACATACATACATACATACACGGTTGTGTCAATCGAAGTTTATTTCGGAGTCTTTCGAATCGAAACTTAATTCTGACTCCAGTGATGAAAAAGAAATGATTCTTAAACAAAATTCGGACGTTTTAGTCCCAAGATATATTGGAAAGATTAATTTTGCTTTCCAGTTTCTCGAGCAAATACAGAGAGCTGACTGAGGCGCCATTGTGTTTGGTTCCTGGGTAGACGTCATCAGCAACCGCCGCCCCAGACTCCCTAAAACTCGGTCGTGCAACTCTTCAAGCGACTTTGAGAGGGCATAGAAAATCGAGGATTCAAGCAAATTCGTACTTCGACAATGTCAACACTCCAGAGACATTTGATGCATACCGGTACAGAATTTATAAGCGAGATTTCAATAGTTTAAAAAAAGAATTGGGACTTTTGAGGGAATATTAATTTTTTTAGAGCGACGGCAATATGTGCTATTTTTCCAGTTTCGGCAGGCATGCAACTTGAGTCCAGCGGACCGAACTTTCACTAAGCCTAGGAAAATTCTATTACAATTTTTAATCAAATGAAACTCATTTTAGTGATTAACTAGGTAAGGGCTTTAAAATCCCAACTTATGAGAAAAATTGAATTTTCGAAGTTAAATCAGTGGTCGGTTTTTAGAGAGACAGCCTCTGAAAACGTAATTATCTTTGCTCGACTGCCGTTCTTTGATTGGCTACGCTACTCACTACCTATTCTGTGATAGATAGTGAGTAGCTTAGCAGTGTGCCCTTGTTTACAAAAAAGCGAGGAGTTATATTGTTGTTTTTTTTTCACTTTCATGCGAAAACGTGACATGTGGCATATACTATTACATAACAATAGCATTAGACTACGCGAAACGTGACTCTCATCTTGCAGCATATGGGGCAAAATGCTTCCCGGGTGCCCTGCACCTCTCATACAATGCGCCTCTTGGTGGGTTTGATTGTCAAACCCATCAAGAGGCGCATTGTACAAGGGTGCAGGGTACCCGGAGAGCATTTTAATTTGATGTGCGTGTTGACAAATCGTTGAGAATCGTTACTAGTGTCTCGTATTCATTGGACGAGGCTATATTTAAAGTTGCGAGCGAAGTGATCTCAAACTAAATGTAT